>JAHZNG010004225.1:0-12269 GCA_027744375.1 Orchesellides sinensis | reverse complement strand
AAAGGCTTTTTATTAGCTTTCTGCTTGGCGATGTGTATAAACTCAGCTTAGCTCTCTACTTCAAGGACACACTGTTCGCAATATATTCACTCGGTGACATTTCGCTAAAAAAGGGGACTGAAGAATGACAACCAAGCATTCCACGTTTTCCTATTCATCTGATACCTAAATTGTTAGCATCAAACAAAAAGAGAAAGTTTGGGTAAAAAGAACGTTATATTACTTGGGCACGCTTTTGTTTTAACTACGAATAGTCATTTACTGTTGGAACTTACAATAGCTATTTCATGGAATGGTTGTAATAGGGATGTAATTATAATTTAGCATCAAGATTTACGTTTAACTTATTAGCAAAAAGTTCATCTAAGCATGCAGACACTTGGGCTTTCTCTGGCGCTTTCTCATCTCAGATTGTAATATAATGATGCATGCATGGCAAACTTTTTCATGTAGCAATTTACTACGGGCATATATGTACATACTTATATCCATGTACACATTAAAAATTATGTATATTATACAGTAAGCAAGCACAAGGAAGCAGATCTTTGATCGTATGGTAATGAGATCAAGATGGATTGGCTTGCAAAATATTCCAAAGAATAATAACGTGCATTAAGAAGATTAGACCTGAGAGCTTGGCAGACGGAGGCCTTGTAACGAATTGTTTTGCATTGAAGGATGAGCTGATTTTGGTGCTGCTTCTCCTCTTGGGAAAGGTGACTTAAACTGCCACTGCTCGTCGTGCTACCACTGTTATTACTACTTCCACTCGAGCGTTTCATCATTTTTATCCTAGCTTTTGTTCCCGAAGGTGCTGGTGATGAAGATGCAGAAGTAGTATTTGGAACAGGAGATGAATACACTGTGGCTGTGGATTTTGTTGGATGAGTAGGAGCAGTAACTGTATTTGTTGTTGTACTGCTGCTATTTGAGTCACTAACTAAATCGTTACTGTTCCCATTGCCATTTGCAGCCGTAGCTGCTGCCGGGGTGGCGGATGTAGAAGTTGGGGCGGTGCCGCTGGTTGTCGTCGTCGTCGTAGCAGTGAAGCCATTACTGACAGCGCCACTGTTACTTGCAGAAGTGGTGATGTTGGTGTCATTAGTTCCGTGACAATGACACGAAAGATCTTGACATGGAGCCAACCTCTCTGAGCACTCATTATAATGGCTGATAAACAGCGAGGCCAACTCCACCGATGAAGGGCAGAACCACTGGTGCATGAGAAATAGGACACTAGGGAAGTTTTCCAATTCCTCGAGGATTTCTCCTTTGGAGTCTAGAAAATTGAAGTTGGGAAAGAATGAGAGTATCAAGTAGGTGAAATAAAAGATACAAATTATTAGAATAGTATATTGTATACTATGTCATGGCTGTTATAATCATTACTGCCATCGTTAACCAAGTTCCATCATTAAATACTAACTTGATGAAGAAATTATAGGTGTGATGTTGAAAGGTTACTTATGCATGTAATGAGTATCTATGTAAAGTACCTATGATGTGATTTGGTTGCATTAACCAATGACATATAAGAAAGAGTCGTTAAAACATAATAGACCCATCGTAATCATAAACTTGACAAAGGAAGAAAGAAAGTCGTAGAGAGGATAAAGGAAAGCTTGGATTGAATGAGAGTATGGAATGGAGTTGTCTAGCAAACTGTCGTACTACAATGCGGAATATGAAACTACGATGGAAGTCTAGAGACATACAGAGTTTACAATTAGCAAAAAGTAAATAAATAAACGGATGGATGGAAGGTGTTATATGTAGGGGCGATAGATATATTCCATCTGCAGTAGTTGGACCAAATACATGGTAAAATTATTCAAAATTTCTTAAATCTAATGTTTTGTTCCGTTGATATACATCATAATATGCCTAAATGACAATCTCCACGAAAATGTTCAGTCTGATTAAATATCGGATTGCTTATAAATGCATCGACTTGTTATATGTAATCGTTTTATATTACTTTAGCATCCAGAAGTCGTTAAGGTTTATAATTGCACTAACCCAGATAAAGATTATTTATTTATTGTATATTCATTTAGTTATTATTATTATGTTATTGCTTCTCACTTTGCATACTTTAATTAGAGATACATACATTGACTATTTATTGAAATTAAGTCGCCAATTACAATCAATCTAGTCAAGGTGTTAGAGACTAGTAAAGGAGGGATAGAAGCTGGCTGATGTGATAATTTGAAAACTGGGGTTTAATAATAATCACAAAATACCTATGGTTTTTAAAAATACTGCTGTTATTTAGTTTCCGAAAACCCTACTGTTTACATCACATTTTAACCATATACGTTATTCAGTTTGCACTAACTTTTATTTGGTACCACTTTCTTCAACATAAGGTTTACTGTGTCAGCATGCAAAAGTCTTCAACGCCAAAACGATTCGTAATCGTACGAATGATGATGACATGAGCAATTGTAACTAGACGATTTTTTATACCTAACTCCCAAATCGTTTTCACTCAACAAATCTCACTTGCCAAGTTTGTCAGCTTGCATAAGAATATGTACATACTCTTATATAAAAGGCAACCTTTGGCATTTCAGCAAATCATATACGACTCAGTTGGTAGCACAAGAGCCTTGTACGGTAAATTACCTTGTGTGCACATTTTTCGTACGTAAATGTCAAAAGTGGATCCGTGAACGGCCTCCCACGACTGAGGAACGCACGGGATCGAACGAATTTGTAGAACTTCTCAATTATTCTAAAGTTCTGCTTCCTATATGGTTTTGTTATTATCAATATACAGTAGTACGTTCATAATACATCAAATATGTGTGCATGAAGGTGGGGGAGCGAGAATATTAATGAAAGGAAGCTTATTAATCTTGTAATGTAGAAATTTATGCCAGAAATTTACAAAGGAAGGCATACGATATCCATATTTGATTGTCAGTCTCCCAGATTTCATTTTGACAAATCATTCGCCCTTTTGCTTCATATTCTATGAGTCGTCATCAAAACATACAAAACGAATGAATCACTCGCTTGCGAAATGAATCATCAACATCATTGGGATTTCCTGAAATATTTTCATTATCTCTTTCGTTTCAAGTTTACGCTTTCGTAACCGTAAGGATGTATGTTCCACAAGAAACTTGTCTATAATATGGTTGGGATGAAATGTAAACGAATCCCCTTTACAAAATTAAAACTATACTGATCATCCTGTATTTATATATGTACATCTATACTTCCTTGTATGGACTTTTAAACTATGTACGGCTATATGAAACATTTTTATGTAAGAATCATAATGAACAAAAAACAACTTTATCTTGTTTAGGACGATTCCTTATGTACACCATCATTATACACCACTTTCACCATAAAATGTACCTGCGCAAGATGCTTTATAAATGAATATGTATATTGTAATTTTATTATTCTCATAACAAACATTAAACAATCTCTTTGGTCCATCTGCAGTTACTGTCAATTTATTATTAATTATTTCCTCGTTACACTTTGAGTCTAGACTTGCATTTTAAATACTTCAAATACTTCATTTTAGATATTAATTAAAAAACTTACCGAAAGCTCGAATACACACGTGTACAAGTGCCGAAAGATTAGCGGCCCGAATGGGGACACCGGGCAAAATTTGTCGCTCATCTTCACTAATATCCCCTGAAAACTCGGTAAATAAACTTGAAAGAACGGCCGAGTTTAGGGACTTGTTTGATGATGTTGATTTACTGCTAAAAATCTTGGATTTTTTTGCCGCACTACTAATTTTACTGGACGATGCGCTACAACTTTGACTTCCATTATGTGTTGGACTGTTTACATTACTGCTTCCGCTGCCAATCAAGGAGGATCCTGCGGTATTGATGAGTGAGCACCATGAACCTGTTTGTTTTGAACCTCCTGATCGATGAAATTTACTACGCTTTTGTTCAGCGCTGGAGTTATTGGTTTGCTTAGTGTGCGACGAATGTTGTTGATTTTTCTGATGACCGTCCATGCTTCAACTTCCATTTCTTACATGCTTGACTTCACATAAAAAATGAGAAGTATATCTGCAAAGTTAGAAGATAAAATATGTAAGATTATTTACACACCAAGCCAAATACAAGAGCTTTCTCTAGCTATCCAAGAATTTGCATAGTCCTGCTGAAATAACTTCAAGACAAATGTTTACCCCAATTTCATTGTTTTCGACGAGAAATATTGCTTGCTTTATTATGCTGATGATCTAATTAGTCGCATTCATGGATGAATAAACATTATATACATGATGTGATGATTCAATTATAAATATTTTGATGGTAACAAAAACAAATATGGAATCATACGAGTCAGTTTCTGTAGTCGGTCTACTGACTACTGACGAGTAGCCAACCTAACCATTGTAACCATGTTTAGTTGTCAACAAATAAAAGTATGTTTTGTACCTTTGCTAGCTCACGGATCAGAAATCAATAACCGTACCAGTTCGCAATAAAAGATTTGAAATAATGAAGGTGGATTTGCTGTTAATACTATTCATCATTTACATTAAAATCAGCATCTTTTTTCTTATACGTACGAACAAGTTCAATTTAAATTAAATAACCAACATCTTGGGTTGTATGTTGTTTTAGTGTATTGTTGACAATTTAGTCAAAATAGTTATAACTATAAGCTTGATGCTGACTACTGATAAGGTTTATTTAGTTACGCATGCATCAATACACAATACGGATTATAGCCTTTCTACAAAAATGAGAATACTTTATTTTGATGTAAACTATAAAGTGTGAAAGAATTTCGAATTAGAAATAAGGTTTTAATTATTTTCTGGCCTGCACAAAAAGTAATTACTTATTAACACTTGCTTTCTCCGTAGGGGAAAGTTTACTTTTGCATACTTTGTTTTTGTTTGCTAACCTCCATTACGATATGCAAAATGTAAATGTCTGCATCGCCAGAACACACATGTCACTTGGGGTTGTTTGTGACTTATGTAAATGTTAGTTATTCATGTTACACTAATATGGCACATGTTATAAACCCACATTCTTCGTAGACATGCTTATGTATGTAAAGAAAGCACAACTACTTACGTTATGCCTATTTTACTGACGTGATGGCGTTTGTATAGAAAAAGCTGCTGGTAATAAGGATTGAACAATGTTTGTATTTGGGTTGTAATGATGAAGTCATACAAGATAAGAATCTAAAACCAGCTTTCGTAACAACACAACTACTGCTACTGTGCAAATACTTTATATTCTCATACTAAAATGACATTTTTAACCGAAACTGATTACAAGCAATGCCATTACCATAAAACCGCATATATGATGTCAAAAACTAGCTTGTATGCTCGCGTAAACGGGAACGCTTGTTTATAACTTTTGAGAAGTACATCAGTTAGAAAAAAACTTTTGTTGAACTTCAATTATCCTAGTCACCATCAACAAATGAGGAATGGAAAGAGTATAAAAGCGAAATCGCAATGACGCGCGATTGTAGTAAAAAGTAAAGTATATATGATACAGTGCAGACATAATGTACATAGATAATATATGTATCTTCGTACATAACCTAACTGACGTGATATGCATGACGAGGAGAAATAGTGAACAAGGAGTTTGATGACGATAACTAAACTGTACAATGCAGAAGCAATTTTCAGTTCGTATTTATTTTGGGCAAGTATGCATTACATATTATGTGCACTGTTGTCATTAAACTGACTTACGTCAAGAAGTTTCATGTGTGTAATAAAATAAAACTAATCAGAAGGACAGACAGAGTCCTAGAGACTCCGTGTGTCTAGGAACAAATTAACAAATAGATTTGTCTTTCACATATGTATAAATACTTGACAGATAAATGGATATGCAGGTATTTCCGTACGCTGAAAAAATAGTTATCGTTACTCACTACTGCTGGTACTGATTAGATTAACAGAAATAGTTAGCTTTTAGGGTCGATTATGCCTAAATATAGAATGGCATAAAGCTGAAAATACGCTTGCCTGCATGAAATATGTACAGAGCTATAATTGCTCGTTTTTACATTTGCAGCTATTATCTATACATTCAACATTATCTATGTTTCTTAAATCTTAAATAAATAAAAAGCATATACACGCAGTAGTTTATTTATGGCTAGCTGATGAAAGCGAAAGGTTTGCTTAGTTTGCTTATAATTATTTTGTCAGTTTTTTATTCAAGTTGACAAACGCGATTTCTTTCTTTCCTGGAAACACATATGGATGGATGGATTTATGCTTTGCAGGTGTTACATGAAGTTTTTTAACATTTTTTTGCCCTTCATGTGTTTGAATTTATATAATTCACAAAAGTATTTTGTAATATAGTTTTCCATATAAATTATACAGGAGAAAGTACGCCGTTTGTTCGTTAGTTTCTCATTGTCTCAACATGAATATATGGATTGATAAATAAGCCTGAGAAGAAATAAAAAGATTCTAAATGAGCCGAAGGATAGCAAGATTCTGTGATAACTCTTAAAAAGCGGAAGTTCTAAGTAAAAGAAAACTTTCTTAAACCTGATAATATAATCTCTACCAAGAAATACTTCTCGTTTAAGTTTTTCTGAGAACCTGCCTACATACATTTCATAAAATGTATAAGAATAATTTAGCTATTGCATTTCAGCTCCACACTTTTCCCCTAAGAAAGTTAAATTGTAAATAATCAGTCGTTTTCTTGCTATATTAGTTATTTTTACCACAAAGTATTTACTTTCCACCTTCTCTTCCATCATCCAACTCCTTGAAAAAACTAAGGTGAAACTTCCTCTTCTTCTCCGAAAGTTGATTTGTTTCATCACCTACCCTTAGGAGCCTGTATATTTTTCCCTTAAAATATTCATGAACGCATTTAGACCCAATATTCTATCCAAATATATTGGAAAAGAACCTGTCTATCAGATATTTTTTCCACTAATAGGAGTGATAAGCTAGTTTCCACTTATATTTAAAGCCCCACTGCCTTCGACACGACACGACAGGAGAAAGTGATTTCTCTCCTTTTTTACATCATAAATTATTATTGTAGCAATACATAGAGCATGGCACATAACAAAATTCCAACAATTCGTTTTTCTGATTTCTTTCCCGAAACTGATACATTATTGGAATTGGTAGGAATGCAATTGGCACTAGGAAGGAAAAAACCATAAATATGCCTTTCTTCTTTAGATATCAAATGGATCTTTATACGATTGACCTGCAACACTTTTCCTGTTTTTACTTTGTTTGTTCAATAAATCACCGTGCTTTTGCTTTGACACAAAAGAAAAAGAAAGGAATTGTTAACAATCATTCCTGTAGTATTGCTGTTTACACCTTTTGTGCAGATTTTTAAAATACAATACCTATCATTCTGAGAAAATGTTATTTGGTGATGGCGAGAGTGGCAATTTAGTTTGGTTCATTGTCATCTTGAGTTCTATAGATTTTCCAGATGTGAGACTTGTGTCGTGTCACCATGAACTTAGGCGTACTCGTCCACAGTCAATACTTTTTAAATATGGATACCCTCGTATGACCAGTAATGTAGGTAGATGAGCAGATTCTTACTATTGTATAATTTGTATATACTACAGAATAAATATGATGAAATTTAAGCAAATATTTCCAATAAACAGACCTGACCGTTCTATTTTATCTGCAGCCCGAATTAATTTCCTAATTGCGAGAGTGGCAATTTAGTTTGGTTCATTGTCATCTTGAGTTCTATAGATTTTCCAGATGTGAGACTTGTGTCGTGTCACAATGAACTTAGGCGTACTCGTCCACAGTCAATACTTTTTAAATATGGATACCCTCGTATGACGAGCAATGTAGGTAGACTAGCAGACTCTTACTATTGTATATATTACAGAATAAATAGGGCATGCAAATTTTATTTAAGGTTAATTATGATGTTTTCCAAAATAAACCAACCTGGGAATTATTTAAGATGATATGATGATGAAATTTAAGCAAATATTTCCAATAAACAGACCTGACCGTTCTATTTTATCTGCAGCCCGAATTAATTTCCTAATCTAATTAATTTTGCATTAATTGCAATATTTTCCCGATTCCATTGGATTTGTTTAACATTTGTACGATCATTAACACGATTTAATGGAAGTACTTGCGTATGTAAAATCATTTACATAAATTGTATTCATATAAAGTATAAATCCATTTATGTAAATTTTCATAAGAAAGTTTAAAAAACCTGCGCATACCTTTACTTTACGATTACATTAATCATCATTCTTTCACAGTTCTTATGGGAATCTCGCTTGTGTATAAAACTCCATTAACTCGTTTGTAATATTAATGGACCGGATTTTTTAAATATCATTGATGCACTAACAACAAACTTTTAGCCAAGACTTCACAGTAACATACCTATTATACATAAAATGAAAGCTTGGTTTATTTATTAGCCTTTTAGATTACTGTAAACGATCACTGTTCAACTTAGAATTTGTCAATACTACCACTACCGACCGAAGAAACACAGTTATAATATTTTCAAGATTCTCTGTAGATTTATAATTTACTGTGTCAAATGTTCGTCCTGATAACGATAATCAGATAATCATATCTTACATATGTAAGCGAATGAAACACTCACTAAAATTTACTTAAGTATTAAATGAAAACTGAACTGTACCCGAAGCACCACACTGTCACAACATGTAAACTCTCAAGCCTTTTTACATTTAAAACACAACTACTTATGCTAAACGCTGAGAAACAACACTCTGAGACGGGTTGAAGAATTTTATGTGAAGAATCTCAAGGAGAAAGTAGCTTTGCAAAAATGAAAAGGGTATTATTAAATTAAGACCGAGCGTACATAAGTATGCATTTGTGTAACGCTAAATACCCCCTATTTCACAGGCTGCCGAGTAAAAAGAAGACTGACAAGCAGGACGAGAGAGAGTGTGTGTTTTTGTGGATGTTGCTGAACTTGACTTCAGAATGAAAATGTGCTATGAGCAAGTGGTACGGAGTATGTTTGTAGCTTCTAGCTGACAAAGAGGTGACGAGACGCTGGAGAAAGTGTGTACTGGTAAATATAGGTAATGCTGTACGGCTGTGTTTCTGAGTGAGTGGCTGTCTTGCTTAGTGCTACTGATACTTACCAAGTTTTAGTTGTCCTCTTGGCTCCCACTTGTGCTCCTCCGTTATAGTTATATTACGATTCGGTTGAACCATGAGAGCGTCGTCGTTGGAAGAAAGAATACATGGGCTATGTGATGCTATGCACTTTCCCTTCTTCATACAGTTTCCATTTATCCAATCCAACCAACCAAAATGCTTTCTGCTTCCAAGTGGAGCGAGCGTGTTGTTATGTGCTTTCCCCATGCGTTTTGTACGTTGCTCTTTCTCCGTTTATTGCTAGCTTGCTTTTTTCTTTTTCAGCCTTGTTTCTCTCTTCAAAACTTTTTTTTGTGTACGAAGAAGCCCCTTTTCCCTTATTAACCGATTTCTATGCGAAGCTTGATTCAATACTCAATCCCAAATCCATTCCAAAATCCAACCAATAAGTGTATGTTAAGATGAAAATGGTGTCATCTTCAATATCTCGTCCGTGCCATGCGATGAGATATCTTCGTCCTTCTTACTTTAAAAAATCAAAACCCTTCAAAATTTATATATGAGAACGTACATGAGCTTATACAGACCATGAAGTACACATTTTAGCGTAAAAGTACGTACACATACATATAATACATGACTTATCCTTCAGATTTATAATTCTTTCCGCTGTAGCGACAGATATCAATATCATGTTGTTAATTCAGTCAGGATATGTTTTGATGGGTGGCTGTGGCACACAGATACTCATAGAGATCCGATAAGACGTCACGGGATTTCTTTTAAAGAGGTCACTTGTAAACAAGACCAAGGTTTTTCGGCCCATATAACCCTAAATTTGTTTCTGTAGCTTACAGGACTCATCTCATACTGTCATACCTTATATACCATACGTACATTGTAAGCACAGTGGTGAAAGTAAAATACTTTAGAATTATGCGAACTGTGAAGCTGTGCCAAAAAACAAGCCCTATTTCCAACAACCACAGCATGGCAGAAAATCCAATATCCTATGGCTTATGGAAATGTCATATTCATACTCACAGATATTCGTTTAGGGTTAATACATGTATGTTGTATTGAAATTGCGTATTATTTTCACTCTGATAAGTGATTATATTTACGTTTGATATTATATGTATATGGAATGAATATATGTTTAGAGGTAAAGTACATCGTTAGATGGCAATTTGATTATATACATACATAGACTTCCGAATTTAGGAACTTTTTCAAAGTTGGTACTAACTAACTAACAAATTTTTTAATTAAAACTAATTCGTATTTTGTATGATTTTTTAAAATCACGCCTCTTCTGGCATCCGATTTCTTGCATTATTGTAACCGATCTTTAGTATCGAAGGTGTCTCAAGTCTACAATTACCATACATATTATTGTTATTGTTACATCTATATTTTTTTCTCATCATGTAACATAACTCAGATCTATCATCAACCTGGCTCTGAAAACTGGAATGGAATGCAATCCGGAATCAGGTTTCTTTATGCAGATAACTTTTCTCAACTTCTGGCAACGGTAAGATAAAATGTTCGCCTGAATAATCGCAAAAGACGAAAAAATAAAAGACAAGGACTAAAAAAGCGAAACAAAAGTACAAAGGTTGAATAGAAAAAGAGAAGAATCAAGTCAACTGAATGTAAATCAGGTATGTGGTTGAATCAAAAGGCAATGGATTCATGCTCATTTTTAGTTCCTCGGATTCATATTCTGCCTTTTTAGAAAAAACATAAAAGCTTTGCAAAGCAATATCGTTATTTGCACGGATTCATTATTTAGCTGCGGAGCAGCTATATTGGGATTCTGCTTCTGGACTGTTGTCAAACCCGTTACGTTGGTACACCGGCCGTTGACCATCGGCCGCCGTGATCGGGAAAGTGAGTACGCGGTTTTGTTTTAAAACGGCTAAAGCTATTTACGTATTTCTAACGGCAATCGACTTCTATTGACCTATGGCTGTTAATTCCAACAGCAATCGACACGTTGACCTAAGATCATCTGCAGGTCATTGATAAGGTGCTTGTCAGATACCTATATAGGACCTTTTTCAATGCTGTAGATAAACGGCTTGACGGCTTTACGTAATTCTAACTGCTACGACTTATATTGACCTAAGCTTTAAGTGAGGGTCACTCACTGATTAAGTGCTTATAAGGTACCGATAAGACCTTTCTTATTCTGGTGGTTAACGGCTAGATGGATTTAGGTAATTCCAACGACAATCAACTACTATTGACCTAGGATTTATATTAGGGCCATTGAGAAGGTGCTTATCAGGTACCGAATAGACCTTTTTTATTCTCGCGCCTAAACGGCTTTATGGATTTACGTAATTCCAACGGCTGTCGACTTGTATTGATCTATGCGTATCTATGGGTAATTGATAAGATACTTATCCGCTGCTGATAAGCCCTTTTTTATTCTAGCGCTTAAACGCCTTGATGGATTTACAAAACACCTTATAACTGAGTTATAAGATCTTTTGGATTTACGTATTCCTAGCGGCAATCAACTTTGACCTTTGACCTAGGCTTATCTAAAAGAACTCCGCAGCTACTCTAAACTATTGTTTACAATCTACTAGTTCCTTCTATTTAATACTGCACGTTCCTATTTACGATCTTTCAATAAAATTCAAATATTATGAATACTGTGAATAGCTACCTTTACGTAATTGTTTATTTGTGTATTGTGAAGGTCAGCATATTAGCTATGCTATAATATATCGCATTATGCTGTGTAAGGCTTTTAAAAGCAAACATTACGTTGCATTACTCAAGGAAAGCTCAAGTAAATTATCAGATTTTTAATTTCAATATCAACCATGATGGCTCCGTGATTAATAATTTTAACTTTAGCCATTACTCAAGGAAGTCCAAATAGGAATTATAAATAAACCCGCAATGCAGAATGTTAGGAACTTGCGATTGTTGCGAATATCAGGCTGTCTGCCTTATCCTATTTGTTTTTTTGAAATTCTGTTACCATTTTCGAATTATTGGTCAAAAATGGACCATAAAACATGTGCCGCATGCACAGGTAAAGATTCCGAAGTTTCGAAATCGTAACGGTCGCTAACGGTAAATTGTGGAATTTAGTCCGTTTTGTTTACTCTAGTTGCCCCTTTGTCAAAGACTACGTTTGCGG
>JAHZNG010004224.1:0-18228 GCA_027744375.1 Orchesellides sinensis | reverse complement strand
CCCAAAATATGATTTTCTGGGGAAAGTTAGCAATATATGAAATGTCCTTTAGAATCCAATCAGAAATAGCCAAGGGAAGTACAAACACCGAAGTGTTCAAAATAAAGCAGGTACTGATTGATTTATGCTGCATTTATGTATGAAAATTAGAGAAATATGAGGAGTGATTCTATTTTTATCTGTTTTGGCAAGTTGGATATTCTTGGTAGAAAAAGTACCCATATAAATCTATGACAGCTATTTTAAATAAACTAGGCATTTCCGGGAAATGAACAGATTAAGGATTTAATTTGATAGCGGATGTTTTTATAAACTATCGATTCTTTAAACGGCAATGTACGGTAGAACAGTAGTGTATTCATGTTGGATGCTACTATACATAAGTCGGTAATCAATCTGTAACAAGACTATAATCATTTAAGGTAAGATATATTATAAAATGTTCTGTTTATTTTGTTCCTAACACACCCCGACACAACTTATACTTTTACTTAGTTCTGTATCTTTTAATTTTTCTAATAGATGTAGAATTGATCCCATGAATGCCTTTCGTGATCCTGAAGTTGTCTCTAGTGTGATACGACTCATAAGGATCATTAACAAAGTGCTTCTTTTTAATCCAATACTTAGTCACCATCCGATCTAAAGTCTTGCTTTCCCACGTTTTCCGGAATATGTGATGACGAAGCCGCTGTCTTCTTTGAATAGACTGCTTCCACAAATGACGAGCTCTTCCTGGCTTTGGTGAGATCCACGCACCCCAGTCCAATCTGTAAAACCTCAATATAACGGCTTTCACCGTTTTCCTCCTTCCTTTACGAAGTGAAAATTTTGTTACGCCACGAGTAACTGTAAGTGCAACAGTTTCAGGCGTCTTCTGCAACACGGTTGACTTTAATGGAAGACTTGAGGTGAGACTGGGAGTTAGATTGAAACGATTACATGTAGAAAGTCCATGATATCCCCTCCACGAGCTAAACAGTCCACCTACACAAAAAAACAATCTATTTACACAAAAGTTACTTCACTTCCAATCCATAAGAAACCTTTCCAATAAATATTATTACCTGGTCGTGCACTCAAATTTCCTATAACTCCACAACTCCCTTTCTGTGTCATCATCGTCCTACTAGTCGCCCCCTCCACAGCTGATCCACGCAACATCATCCATGGCCGTGAAAGCGCACCAATTGTCTCAAATGGTTTCCCTGCTACTGCCGTTCGAAACAGACTCCTAGCTAGCTGTCCCAATGTCATACTTGACGCCTACACCCCAGCGGTTGGCAGAGGGGTTTAAAATCAAATTCTACCACGCTCCTTCTACAATAAAGAACACCAAAAACAATTAGCCAACAACAACACCATTAACCATTCAACAAAACAGCTGACGCTTTCCTACATCCTAAAACACACTCATTCCTTTTTTAAATTAACTTAAAACTTACCTTTTGTGACTCTTTCATCAGCACCTCTTTTCCTTCCAAGTGGCTCCAATCAAATCCCAAGTTCAGCTGACTACTTACCTAAAACCAATTTTTTAAATTTGTTAGTATTTTTTGTACGAATGTAAACATGTACGAAAATCGGCAACTCAAACTCTCATACAAACTATACAACCGGTCTCACAATGCCCCATATGACCCATCATCTGTTTTTTAAAATTTGTGGTGTACTCTCTATATACAAGCTCGCCGACTGTGTTTTGATTTGTAGGCTAACACTATGCATGCATGCAATATACATACCTATACACGTTACGGTTCTTTTTGTAGGCTATGCATAAATAATGCATGAATGTATATATTTTTATATAGGTAGCAAGGTGAAGGAATGATTACGTAGTAATTTATAATTTTTATGAAATTATTGTAAAAACGAAAGAAATTCGTATACACATACCTGTTAACGTTTTAAAGCCATAATACTCATTTACTAAACTGACCACTATCTATATAACGTCATATGCAGTTTCACCCTTGCCTTTAAAATCTCTTGCAGGATTCAGCTCAAGAAGTAAAAACTAAAGCAGGCAGTACAGTCTAGTATTTCACCAAGACCTAGACACTGCTACACTACTACTACTACTACTACTCATTTGTGCTACTGTTTTGTTAGTGGTAGTCAGTCTAGTACCAGGTACCTAAAAGGGGGACTTGACGGGTGTTTATTAAACACACTATATAAATTAATGTAGTTTCTACTTCCTAATTAAATTCTAAATTAGTAATGACATGTACACAGTTTATGACGTGCCTCCTTCCTTCCTACCTCAGCATTTGAAATAAAAAACTTAAAATCTGTAGTGGGTTAAACGTAATTTAAAAGTAATAATTTTTTTTCAACTCACAGCCATAAAATAAGTTTTAATTTGAAAAGACTTGTTCATTATCTTAATGTAGGAAAAGGAAAACTGTTTGTTTAATTTAAGGTCCTTCTGACCCTACTTACGATAGCTAGTCCTAGACTGTACTACGCGTATACATATCCTTATGATGTAAGTTGGACATACATACAAAGTGTATTGCTTACGGTCATCATCACCGTCATCTTAGTCTTAGCATTGCATTGTGTGTTTGGTGTTGGTGACGATAATACATAATACTACATTACTCCAATGCGTAAGAAAAAAAGGAAGGAATTGTATTCATTCTTCATTCTGCTGCTGGCCTGGCTCACCGTCAGTATGTAACAGTAAGAAGTGAGAAGAACCTTCCTCAGAAAATAATATGTATAAAATAGTAGGAGAGCAAGAAGGAGATTACTGAGACAGAAAGTAACATTTTTAATATTTTCTACATAAAAAAATTCATTCATTGTGGTGTGGTAGCAGTACCATACTCGAAAGGACTGCTGTTGTGTGGACGAAGACCTCCTCATCTCTCGCATCCATCCTGACTGTTCTGACTGACTCTTCTGGGATAGGATGTTGTTTTTTGATTAACAATTAAAAAAAAGGGTATAAGTATGTGTGAGTTGTTGTGAGTACGTGTGTGATTTGTTCAGGAGCAGAGTAGGAAACTCTACTAAAATTGGTATATTCCGTTGGGTTGGTTTGTATTGAGGGTGAGGAGTATATATTTTAAAAATATATATTATACGTGAAGGAGAGGATTGAGCTTAAATGGAGATTATTAATTAGTGGAGGGCGGATAATATTGTTTGGAGGTGAAGGAGGCGAAGAAGCAGTGTTAATTGTGACTTGTGTGATTATTTTGTAAGTTAAACAGTATTTGTTGGTTTGAGGTGTAATTTAAGGAAGGGTGAAGGAGGAGAGGAGGAGGTGGTGTTGGTGAAATATTTAATTTAATTTTGTAGTTAAAATGACTACTATTGCAACTATACCTGTTGGTGTTGGAGGGACTGAAGCGAATGGGAGGGGGATGTCAGTGGCTGACTTGGAGAGTGATCATAAGGAGAATGTTCAACGGCAACTGGCTAAGAGTGCGGTAGAATCATCAGAGATAGTGCAGAATGGAGGGAGTAGTGAGGGGAGGGTGGAGGAGAAGGGGGAGAATGAGTTAGATATTATTTTGAACAATGTTGTGTGCAACTTTAGTGTCCGATGTCACCTCAACCTAAAGCAGATTGCGATGAATGGGAATAATGTAGAGTTTCATAGGGAAATGGCGGTGAGTACTTGGAAAAATTGATTTGGTTAATTGTATGTGTTTTGTTAAAGGAAACTTGTTATAGTTGATAGTGGGGGTGAAGAATAGGGGATGAATGATAAAGTAACTTTAATTTTTGTTTTTATATAGATGTTAATAATGAAATTTAGACGACCTAGTTGTACAGCCTCTATATGGTCAACGGGGAAAATTACGATGACGGGCGCAACGACAGAAGCGGATGCCAAAACGGGAGCTAGAAGATGTGCTCGAACTCTTCAGAAGCTTGGTTTCAACGTGAGATTTACAAATTATCGGATTGTAAACGTCCTTGCCACCTGTACAATGCCTTTTGCAATCAAAATTGCTGACTTTGCACAGGCGTACCCTAGACTGGCCAGGTATGTTTTAGTTGATAGGATATTGAGTTATTGTGAAAGATTTACCACATCTTGGAGGTAATTTTTGGAAAATATGAATTGCAGTTATGAACCCGAGCTTCACCCTGGGGTTACGTATAAAATGAAAGATATCAGAGCTACCTTGAAGATATTTTCAACAGGAAGTATTACGATCACTGCTCCTAGTGTTGATAGCATTCAATCAGCGGTAGAGCATATTTACAATCTAGTCTTTGAGTTTAAAAGGGAAAGACAAGCAGACGACCTTCAGCAGTTTCCTATATCTGAGAGAAAGAAACGGCGTCGAGAAAAAAGACTGCTTCGGGAACAACGAGCTAATGGAAGCTCTAAGTGCAAAAAAGTCCCATCTCGGAAGAAACTCAAGTATGATGCGGACTTCGTAAATGATGAAGACAACGATGTGGATGAAGATGATGCTGATGAAGAGGGATTGTCTATCGTTGAATTTAAAACTCCGATTGAAGTTGATGAGTCAGAAGAGGAAGAAGAAGACTTTGACAGCGACGCAAGTCATGATTGAAAGGAGGAATATAAATACCTAACCAATCATTAAATTTTGTAGCTGCTATTCGAATGTCAAGCATTGGACCTGAATCTGTATCCAGTCGGTACCTTCCATTCGAGTATAATAATTATTACTGAAGGGGTATCAGTATTCTTGAGCACCTTCTGCCTTTATAAAAGTTAATTCTAAAAATACAGGCTGCTAGGACATAACTCAAGCACAAAATTTGTATTTACGTTACAAGTTTATGCAATATTCACTTCTATTTACTACTCAGTGACCGCACCACCGTCCGGTCATATTTTCACTCACAATTTAATAGTCATTTTATAAGTAGTTTATGTAATAAACAATGCTCAGTTTCATAAAGCATAAAATATGCTGTTAACATAAATGTTCATACGTTTAATAAGTTTTAATTAATTTTACGCGACTCACACTTTATAATGTCAAAGACAGCTTGATACGTGTTACCTTTTTATGATAATTATTATTCCGAGTAATATTTATTATTTATTTGTTAATTGAAATTTTGACGATGAGTGTTGAACAAACTCCGTTTGTGTTATTGTTTATATATACAGCAATATCTGTATTTATACATAAATTATTATTACTTCGCGCCCTGGAACAAACGCGACAGATAACTATTTAGTCCCGCAGATCTGGAATAATTTCAATAAATCGCACGATCCGGACGTATTAATCATAACTCGTCTATCGATAAGGGTAAAGTTAATTCTACTAATGTTGTTGTTACGTTGCGTGACGCAATGTGTTATATTAGTGGTTTTCGACCTAGGTGGCTATATAATAACTTATACGCGTAAATATTAATTTCTTAATATGTGACGTAGTAAATCGAAACCTTTCCCGTTCATGAGTATCAACGTTCATTACCATTATTTGTTGTGAATATATTATGTTTAAGTTTTCTGTAATCAATCAGAAATTGTTTTATAGTATGAATTTATAATAGCTCTTCGTAAATTCTTTACGGAGAAATTGACAAGGCTGCACTTTACTTTAGATTTACTAATAAACAATAAATAGTTGACCATTTGCATAAAAAGTGTGTTCGTTTTTACTCAGTGAATAGAATCCGAGTGAGTCTGAATGTGGCCTTTCAAGTTTTCAAGTACACAATTAATAGTTCAGTGTAGACGTAGACTATATTTGTAAATGTATAATCATTAGGTTATTATGGAATTCTCATCGATCATAGCTACAGTTTTCTGTTTCGTAAAGCCGTACTGTATTTTAAATGGTTGATAAGTATGTAAATTTACGTCATGTCAGTATAAAAATCTTGACCAATATTCTTACTAAACTAATGGCAGTGTTTTATTAAATGAGTGGATGTTTCCATATTTATGTTACTGTACTCAGAGGTTCGTTCGTTATAAATGCAGTAAGGAAACGGAAGCAAACATGTATGAATGATTACGATGGAGGAGCTTACAACAAAATGTTATTTGAATAAAGTGACTATGCAATAATTTAAACAAATATTCTGTGACATGAAATTGTTTATTTTTTCTTTTTTCATTTCATGTATCGATTAAGGCTTATCAAAAACGTAACGAATAACTCAGCGCAAATATACATACATATAATAATAATATTTAATCCATGGAACCTACGTGCTGGTATGGTATAACGCAGTAAATCACGTTATCCGGGCTCAAGACGTTGCAACAAATCATAAAAATACAAGCGCGTCCAAAACTGTTCGAATAGATCCATATTCATTATATTGCAATATAGTTTGAGTTCATGTTTTACATACTTTATATTTAGGTACACTTTATAACAGGAATTGCTAGCATATTTGCCAAGCATATTTCTTTATAATACAGAATCAACAGAAACAAACATCGAAACATAACTATAATACTTAACTGAAACATAAGTTACTGAAATGTTATAAAATTTGAAAAATCACAGATCACAAAAGAATTAGACAACTTGCATTATGTGATTCTTGCAGTATATGGTATTTTATCTTACAATGCTATTAAGATTTAAACCACCCTGCTATCTGCATTGTCTCCCTCCATTACCTTGAGACAGGATCATATTCCTTAGTTTTAGGGAAATCTGAGTCTATTAAAAGCTATTGCTGTTTGATAACTTAGAAATAATATTGATTGCACACGTTTTATGTAATTTAAATCATCGTAACCTCTCAAGTCTCTCCTGAATTATGATTTGATATAAGGATTAGGGTGTCTGATGGTACTAAATCTTATTAGTTAAAAGAGCTTGTAAGATTTGACTCCATTCAGCTTTCTGCGAAAGTGATAGTGTTGATTGGTACCAATAAGCTATAAATTACTCAGATCTCTAACATCTCTTTCAAACATGTGAAAATTTATCTCGATTGAGCAATTATTACCTTAAAGCATGTGTAATGAAATATAAGTAAATTTATAAACGTAGACAAAAACCTTACCACCGAACATTTACACCAGTTTGTATCGCATGATTACTTAACTACAAAGACATCGTATAAATTACTGTTTCACTACATATCAACATCAGTCTCCGGAATATAATCATAAATTCTCTCCCACTTTTCGTACTGTGGTTTTGTGAATTTTAGAAAGAAATGTTATTTCCTCATTCCTAAAAGCAGGAAATAGTTTTTTTAAATCGTTAATTAAGCTATTATCCAACATTGTTTCAATCAAATACTAATAATTGTGTAGTACAATTTTACAACGAGCGTATATATTATAAAACCGTTGAATTCATAAAACCACAGGGCGTATAAAAGAGGATTCCCACGTTTTTAGAGTCTCATTCTCAAATTTCATGATCGCTGTTCTTCACAATATAATAACATTAAATGCATTAATCTAAGAATGAGTAACACAGAATTGAAAATAACTAAGATATACTGATACAATTATCCAACGACACACTTGATTTAAATGTAAAGCACAAGAAAAGGAGGCCGACAAAAACATTTGTTTTCTTTGGACTACAAAACCGGCGATGAGATATCAGCGCATCAAGGCATAAATACTTAAATGTTGAAGTAGCAGTTTGGAAAATAAAATCACTATTCGTACTATACGCAACCAAAAACAATTTACTTTAAAAATAATATTATAGGAATTAAATGTTTCATAAACCAGATAGTGCTAAAAACAATTTGCTTACCTTCTTTTCCTTCAGTTCTTCGATTGTCGGTCTAAAACTAAGTTTTCTCAAAAGCATCTTCTTCTTTTCTTCCTTTAATTTTTTGGCTTCCTCTGGCGTTTGCTCTGTTAACACATTAATCCCATTCATAAGAACCTATCCGTATCTACTAATACTTGTATATTTCATCGCAAGACCATGCAAAATTCATTTTCTTACTTTTTAGTATATTCCGTTCTTCCAACTCCTCCGGTGAGGGTCGCATACTAAGCCGTCTGTTGAGAATCAAAGCAGGGACGAATAAATACACGACATCATCATGAATTTTATAATGAAGCCTCTTTAAAGCGGACTTCAAAAGGGACAAGCCCGTAAGTGGCTTCATTCGTTTTTTCCGTGACACAATGCCAGTATCATAATAAATGTACGTAGGCATGATTATAAATATTATCACTTAAATAATATCAATCAATATCAATATTAAATGTTTGAACAATTTGAGATATACAGCTTTCACTTCTGTTCTATGAAAACTTTCTTCTTTCCACAGAAGTTTTAAAAAATCCAGAATAAAGTACTTATAAGCTTTATCTACAAATTTAGTGATCACTTTTGTTTTCACTTCACACGTACCTAATTAATTTGGCACCAATAGCTTCTTTCGTTTCCTGTTGTTCCTTTTCTGAAACAACTCGAATGATATTTCTTGCTATCAGCTCATCACGATCGGGTCTTAACGACAGCTTCAACGCAAGACTATCCTTTCTTGCAATTTTAGCAGCGATTCGACCTGAAGAACAAAAAAATACAAAATCATACAGTTAGGTACGTCCATATTATGAAAACAATATCCACGCTTGAGAAATTCAAACATGTAAAAAAAGCAACTAGAGCAAAAATACATACAAAAGCAACTTTTTGGTGATGATAACATCCTCCCATGATCGACATGATCTAGCATTCTTCAGCAGATCTGAAGAAGGTGTACAAAACACATTTGCAAAAACAAGCCCCCTCAGATATATTTAGGTAACAGAGCACAATAATTTTCTGCGCTGAATGAAGCAGATGGAAGCTTATCTACATATAAAGCATTCCAAGCAACATTATTCAACCACATAACTTGAAGAATCGCATCAGCAAAACTCATCTTGTCCTAACCTAAAAGGAAATGTGTAGCGTCTACTGATCTGTACCAACAAATGTTTGCGAAGACTCTTACGAACTATGTACCCATATACTGTCGCGTCATCAAACAACTTCCACAAGTGAATTTTAAAAAGGCGTCAGTGTATTATAAAACACATGTGCTAAATTCTACAGCAGCCTTTATATGCTGTTGTTACCGTTTAACTCATGAATTCGAAGCAGAAGCCAACATCATACGCAACAAAAAAGGAATTCCACCAACGATAACAACATCCAGCCCATACTAGTTTTTTCTCTCGATTCATTAAGAGTCTCCCACTCATTCACTCTCGCTCTTTTTCGAGCAAGCGCATACTGCATATAATCTGATTTACACTGCTTAGTAAATGATTGAATACATAGACGCTTTTCTTGATTAAATAGAAACAAAAACTAAATCATTCTCTGACTACTAGAGTTCTCTGGAACTCCTACTCGTTTTTAAACACCTTCTTGCATCTTGTGCATTAAGTCCATTTTTTCGAAACGATGCCATATCGTCTCTTTTCAGATATTACACACCAATCTTGCTTCTAATTTCTAAGAAAGAGAAAACATGTACATACTTTCATGACTGCATATAAACCTGTGTATACGCTCGGAAGCAAGCATTTATTACATGCGACATACTTAGTCATAAACTACCAGTGAATACGGAAATCGCCTAACACTGCTAAATAACGACGTATCAAGTAACCTATGCATTCTTGGCAAAAGCCCTTGATCTTTACAAGCCATGAATATTTTTCACCACTCTAAACTCTAGACGCGTCAAGTTCGTCAAGCAGTATCAGAAAGCAAGATGACAAGAGGGCTAGTTTATGGCACCTCGTGTAGAATTGATAGGCTTGTGCTTCAGTTAAAACTTGAACATTACCATTTAGGAAAACCAACTTCTGCTATTAACAAGGGCAAAAACATAAAAATTTCTCACCACTTTTAAAAAGCACATTTGTTATTTGTCTTGTTAAATACATGAACTATATGACATGCATGCATATGCATTAAACATTTGTAAAGTTTTACATTTTACATATTCCTAATGCCTGTTAAGAACCAGAGATGAGATGAATTTTCATTAATTATATATTAGCATAAATGTCTGCAAAAAACTTGACGAGAAAGAAAGCACTAGAAATGAAAAGATATTTTGGGTTAAAGGAAACATACTTGTAAAGAACTCTACGGGTAAATGTGTTGTCTAATTGAGAGCGAGTGCTAAAATATGGCTAAAGATAAGCGTGCTTCACACTCTGTTCTGAAGCCTCTATGCTGTACATCTACGTAGTATTGTTTTAAACAACGCAATTAGGTCGCTATAACCGAATAAACAAGCCCATCCGAAAATAACGCGTAAGACTACTGTAAATACCAAACGTATGAGTCGGCATTTGAAAATCGTGAGAATAGGAGGCCAGCTAGAAAACGAATGCGTATGCCTACTGGTTATACATAATACATAACAAATTTTTCGGAGAACTTACTGGCGTCGTCCGGATTCTCATCTTCATCACGATATAGAACTGGACCTTCGCCATCAGAATCATCATCTTTAGATGTGTCCTTCGGTCTGGCATTTTCCTTGTTTTCATCTCGTTCTCTATGAGGAAGCCCAACACCGAATCGAATAGGTCTTGTGCTGGTAAATTTTGAGAAATACAATCACAATATTAAAAACACAATAAGGGGAAGAACCTCGCAAGAACAAGAACTGGTTAAAACTCAAAGAATAGACCAAGGTTCAAAAGCAAGAATTTGTAAATTAACTTTAAAAATAGGTCAATGATTAGTCAGGAGTAGAATGGATTTTCAAAAGCAAGCAAAATGAAACATTCATAAATCACTAGTCAACTAGTGTTTCACCGAAACTAGTGTTGTTAAACAAAATGGCCAATAATATATGTATTATTCTTATTAACAAAACTAATAAGCTCTTTTCAATTTTAGTTAAAATGTCAATCTGCCAAGATAATCAGCATGTTTACCTAAAGATCATCCTCAACGGTGGTCGTCTTGAAAGCATAAAGTACGCAAAAGAGAGGCTAATTAGTATGCTCATCTCATGAAAGACTTAATTGGTGAAAAATTTAAATGTAATAATAAAGACTTGAAACAAGTACAAATAGCGAAGATATTGAGTTACGGAAAATTAAAATTTATGGCATTGTGATACTTGTTAAGAAATATTATAAAAAACGTGTAATGAAACAGATTTCGCTTCCTAATTTTTTTAAAGTTACTAGAAGTAAAAATGAGAAATCACGCAACAGTGGATATGATTAGATTAATTATGATAACGTTTGATCTTACACGTAAGCTACAAGAGTATAATAGAATATAGTTTTAATGTAGAAAAATGAATTGAAGCCATTGAAGTTGCTTCAATTTAAATTCTTTCAATAACTTTAGTATACATACATACTATTTAAGATTTTGTATGAACGAACGTAAAGTTGCATTATGAAAAACTTACTTGGAAACCTGATCCAGTTTTGAATTAATGGTTTTATTCTCCTGAGTTGGAGTGGAAGGGCCTGATCCAGCAGTAGGAGTACCTGGAAGACCTTTCTTCTTCAATGCTGATTTCACAGGCTTTGCATTCAACTTAGGCTCTTTTGCTGGTACTTCTTCAACCCGGGTGGTATCCACATCTGCAGCACTAAGCCTCATGAAGTTCATACTTGCTTCCAACAACTCCTCGTCTTCTTCGGAACCACTTCCGTTACCATCACCGTCTGTAAGTTTAAAAACAATGACATTGACAACCTTTTTACATAATTTCCTTGGCGTATTGACGACATATAAAAATCATGGAAATACTAAATACTGTAGATACCGTGACTGGCTGATGGATATAAATCTGCATTCCGAGCATTTTGAACAACCATTGCTATTGCAGCAGCAAGATTCTGCTCTCGTTCACGTTGTTGGGCCATTTGCTCCCTATGTTGCATCAGGGAGTTGCGTAGGGCAGGTAACGGGGATTGTGTAGGCGAGCTGAACATCGGTGGTGGAGGAATAGGGCCAATTTCTGACAACGGTATGGGAGGCTCAGGAAGTTCTGATAAACAAAATGGTACACCACCTACATCACCTTGTTGTGCAGTGTTAACACTGCTGCTACTGTTATTTGAACTTGTATAGAACTGACCATCTGTGGGATGGTAAAAGGCAGCAGACCCTCCCCCTAAAAATAACAATTGAGAATGGGCATTTAGAACTTTTTCATGCTTGACCGGTTTGTACCTGACTAGAAATCAATAATTGATAATGCACAATTAATAATTTCTTACCAGCACCAGGGGCTGGGAAAGAATGCAGAGACAATGCCCGATCAACTTTGTCCTGCATTGCTGAGGAAGTAATATAACTACTGGCAGCATGTACATCATTGGAAGTTGAATACGCCATATTTACTTGACTTTGATTTGTTAAATTGTTAGGTTGTTGAAAGTGTGAGGAAGAAGATACTGCATGAACAGAATGTGAGGAATTTAGGTAACCATTCTTTAAATGATTCGGTGGGGAAGACCTTCCATCACTAAAATTTTCACTATGCCCTAGGAGACCACTTTGAACGTACTGCCCATGACTGCTATTGTGATGATTTCCAAAAGTAGTCATAGGCTGCTGATTATTGAGATGCAATGGTGATATTCCATTTTCTCCTTTGGCCCCATCACAGTTCCAATTTGCGACATCTACGATTCGTAAAAACGTGACGCTGTGATTAGTTGAATATAATAAATGCATCAACCTTTACCACACCTTACCAACTCTTAGAAAATTGTTTTTAAATTCAAAAAGGGAGAAAACTGAAAATTTTAGCAAACCCTCTTAATTAAGCTACCCAATCCAAACTTATCGAATTTTCAATCATGACATTATCAATAGGATAAAGCAGTGTAAGTCGGTGCATTGTTGTCAGTACTGTACAAAATCTATTCAACAACAACTCAACTAGATTTCCGTACTAAGATTTAACTATTGAAAAATTACGTTTGAAATAGAAAAACGTAGTGTGATTAAATGAGAACAATCTGTAAAAACATTTATGTTCGATTAAATCTTGCGATGATGAATCTAGTCAAACATTAAAAGCGAGGAAGAGAAAGGTAGATAGATCATAGTCATACCAAAGATAAGTAATATAACAAGCATCATATCATTACTACCAACTATTACATTTGTACAAGAAATTTACATACCTACATCAAAATATAATAGTATGGTGTGGATCGAGTAGAGTAAAATGCCTGACCTTCAGAATATAACAATTTTTCAGACCACTACTACTACAATAAATTAATTAATGAACAAGATTATAAGCAGTACAAAATACAAACATACTTTGTTTTAACAGTAGTCTTCAAGTATGGAAAATAAAGTGTAGGGTTTCACAGCAATGAGCAATTCCGAGATTTTATACACAGATAAATTTAAAATACAAACAAACCCTTTCCGCTGGAACAACATTACAGTTAAAGATTTCCTTTTACATGACGAGCAGTGAAGAAAAGAGTTAAATAGTAAAAAGTTTAGGGCATATGCATAGGTAGAAGAAAGTGGGTATACTACAACATACAACAAGTATGCAAGTTTTTATCATTACTTTCATCCCAATACTTTCTCCACTAACCCGGATTATCTGCAGATGTCAGTGTCAGCAAGTTACTCGCGTTTTCCGGCGGGAGTATTCCTTTCTGTACAAGTTCTTCTCTATTTGCTCTGACCGACATTTTCCGTTCCAACGCTGAGTAATCAATTCATTTTAACGGGAGTGTCCACATCATCGATGAATAACGATTAAAGCAAAAATTAAAAGAACAACGTCAGTGTCGTAACGAAAGTTTAACATAGGAAACATAATCATTTTAAAAAATTAAACAGAATTCGTTCTGCAAAATGATTCAGATTGGAAACGGAATGCAAACATGTATAAAAACAAATCATGATTAGTGAAGAATGGCTACTTTACTACGCATACTACAAAAACGTTGACTAAATCAACATTGAAATTTTATTTGGACGAAAACAAAGCGTTTACTGTCTACGTTCTATGAAAATGCTCAAAACTTTCTTCATGCTTGCATTTCCAAATTTAAACACATAGTCTAAGTAATACAGACAATCAGTAAACTAAAATGTTTTCCAAAACGTCAAACGGAAATTGTATTTAAGACTGAAATAATAAGCTTTCAGATAATAATCATCGATATCGGTGCCCTCTTTTTTAAACTAGTTTTTAACACTTAAAATGGAGATACATTTTTTAATTCATCTGATATCCGAAAGCTTAAACCAATGCCTCGAAAGAAAGTATTTCTTTGAAACGTTTACGAAACAATGCGTCTTAAACACCACATCCGACATAGCTGCATAACTTTAAACCTCATAATATGTACATCATTATATTGACTGGCTGGATAAAGAGATTATACTTTGTTCAATTAAAATCATTTAAAACATCCATTCATTTCATGTTTAGATGTAAAAGAGAACCTTCTCGCTTAAACTAATATTGATAACACAAAACTGCAGAGCATTACACCATTTCCATTGTACTTACATCTGGATGTAGCTTCAAATTTCTCCGACTTCTTCTTCCTCTTCCATTTCCAAGGTTTGAAAAGTCGCCCAAAGCTAGAAAATTTGCTTTTTCTAGGAGGAGGGGGGCTTCTAGAGCTAGGTGGTCCCACGCTAGATGACCGGGGTCCAATGCCATTTGGCTTTGTTTTTGCTATGGAACAAAATAAAACTCCGTTAATTTTTCTGGGAAGGAATTGAAATTCCATACACATGACTATTTTATTTGATGCAATTTTGTTGCCCCCGTTAGAAGAATTTCTATATTACACATTCCTATATGAATTCATTCTTTTCCTTCATAGCCTATACATTGTGCCTATCAAAATCGAAAAATATTAAACAATTTAAAAATGTTTAAACATATAGGACATAGGTATGATGATAATTCTAATACAAGGCCGCAGAAACAAGTAAAACAATGCTTAAACCAAGATGCCAAAGACAAGCTACAAATGTCGCAAAGTTAACTGATTAATTGCCTGATATTCATAATGGATATCATTCTTAAATCAACGTATTAATATAATTTTGTTCTTTGTTTTCAAAGTCAAATTTAATTAAAAGACATCGACAAAATCATATACAAAATATATATTCAGACTCATTTTTAAAGCTTACGGTATATTTTAAATATTTTACATACATATAACATGCATTTGCATACAGCAACATAGAAGTTTAAATGTATGATTGTGAATCTTCTTGACTTACAGGCACCAGCCAGGACGGTCAGAAGATGAGATTATACTGTGATCATTTATCCTATTATCCCAGTACAAACAAAGTACTAAAAGTTCTAAACAATCGACAATCATTGTGATTGATATTAATATGCTATAATATTATGTTAACCAAAACCAATATAAAATGTCGAACTACAGATGCAAATACCATACTATATGCGCAGGATCATATTCAAAATTAATGTCACAAGTCATTATTCATAGCTCATGATTGCTTATGTAAATTTTAAAAAATAAGAGCCTCGTCATCAATATTATAATCTCGGCTCAGCCACAATAGTAAATAGTGCATACATACTAATACAGAACCGTAAAATTAGAAAAAGAAGCCATTACAGTCCTTAATTTTTGATTCCCAGCTACAAACACCTTTTGAAAACAGAACATATACTTGATAATGCATCTACGGAACCATTTTAGATTCCTTTGGGAAGCGTCCTCCTACAGTTAACTAGTATAACAATACAATTTACCGCTGGTCTTAAGAAGACTTTATAGCAAGCAATTGTAATATAGAGTTTGAGATGAGTTCTCCAAAGTAAGCATCACCACAGGTTTTGCCTAAAGCAATGTAAATACCTCCGCGAGCACACGGCGGATTGTTGTTACCGTATGTGGAAGGTTCGTTTGGTAGAATGGATGAACAAAATCTTTCTTCATCCTTGGTCGCTTCAAAATGAGATATTTGTATCTATATTATTATCTATATATGATTGTATAACTACATTCCGATCCATTCTTTTAAAAAGATATATACAACATCGGTGTTTGACGCCTATTTCTGTTTAGACAATCAGCCGTATCCCTACGTAGGTAGATATAAAGATGTAAGTATTCTCCCTACCTGTATGTACATGCACCTGTGAACCTGAGTTTTTAAAGAAGGTGGGAGAGAAGAGCAGACACTGAGATTTGAAGCCTTGAACAGGCGATAGAAAGGGGACAAGAAGATTAAGCCCTTTATTTCAAGTTTTCCAGCATCATTTTAGTTATTCATCTTTGCACCTGTGTACCTATTTTGTTCTAGTCTATTCTTACTAGTCTATACGGCATTTCCCTAACCCAACAGATAGTCAGCTCAGCATTCACCTTTATTTAGAGGGATCAGATTGTAATTTTTATGCTCTACTTTTGTACACTATGTATATGTACATTACAATTTATGATGTATATACTATTGATCTTTGATGTTTATGATAACACGGTCTTCTCTACTTTTGACTATATTAGTTGAACAAGAGTCTGTCCCTGCACATAAGACACTATAAATACAAATGAAATTCAAGCCACAGATGAAGACTGTCAATGTCACGTAATATACTCCATAATTACTTAAGAAAATTAAGAGTGGATCAATCGCATGATTTTCTTACATTCCTTAAAACTCTATACCCTTATTAAGCATTCAAAAAAACACCCTTCCAATTCTAGGCACTACCACCCACTTTCAATACTCAACGTTACAAAATATGCATACTTACAACTAACATCAGAACTAATCTGCATCTTTTCACCCACACCTTAGCTTGACGTTACAAAGCTAAAGTACAAATCTTTACAGATGAATGCAGACAAATTACAAATAACAATACATACAACAAAGAAAGGCCCTAAGTGAAGGTCACTACAATCAAATCTTAAAAGGGTGCAAACCGCCTCTCACCTACACCAAATTACAATGACAAAGGGGAGAAGTTGAGAATAAGAATAGCCAGGTTTAAAAACGTACAGCATCTAAATTCTTACCAATCGATTTGAGTGCTTCAACTTCAACATATACATTGTTAAATGATAAATACACAAATACAGGCAATTTCCATTACTTCCCTTTCAATTACTTCTTGCAGCTTGTAAGAGTTCATCATTATATTCCATTTTACTACGCACAAAACTGAGTGTTGGGATTTCATACGATTATCAATCTGATCATGTATCATCAACACTTGGTGCTATATGTATATATATTACCGTACGCAGCGCAGTCAGTCTTTGTCTTGCCGTCAGGTAGATTCTGGTAAATTGGCAGAGGATGGAATCAATGACCTAACAGTCTAACAGAATGTCTAAATAGAATGAAACATGAGACCATGGAACACAATGCCAATGTTTTATGGTACAACATAACTACCATCATGATAGGATATATACATATAACCCAAAGGTGTACCAATCAATTCTAGAAGGATGAACATTGCGTTACCCGCATAACTATGTATTACCCGACCTTGTAGTGTAGTTTTCTTTTAACTTTTAATGTCCTTTATAAAATCAGAATGTAAAGGGTACTTTTAAAAATAAATGAACGTTTTAAAGAAAATTGCTTACATGCATTTTTATATATAACCATATTTATTATTCGAATAACGGTTTTTAACTTCTTTTGTTATTCATCAGCAGACTGCCTAAATGTACAAGTTATATTAAGTATGCAGTAACTGAATTCAAAGATCCTTTTCCTTTAGTGCAGCTGACTTGTATGTAAACTGCGAATTTAACATCATCTGATCAGGTCAGAAATGTCCAATGAAATCTTTACCCTTTTTATAAAATATTTCAATCCTACTGCTACTTTTACATGGAAAAGTAATGATTCCCAATTTAACCAATAAGAAATTTAATGTCCCTACCAAAGTCTTGGAAGAAATAAACTTTCTTATTGGAACACCATGCTCATCCTCATAAACCAATGCTACACCCAGCGCGATGTTGAAGAACAACATTACACAACACATTCTCAAATTTTAAACATTTCGCATATTACGAAACAGCAAACAAAATATACCTATGTACTATGTACGAATATTTGTACTACTAACAACGAAATAATAATAATAATAATAATAATAATAATACGTAAAACTTCTAATTGGATTATTGTTCATCCAAGAAGAAAACTAAGGTAAGAAGAATTGTAAGGCTTCAAATATTTCTATGCATGATTAGCATGACAGTACGGTAAACGGTACAATAATTGGCAGATGGGACCATTAGAACACTTCCCAATGTTACTTTCTCCAACAACAACA
>JAHZNG010004223.1:0-11651 GCA_027744375.1 Orchesellides sinensis | reverse complement strand
TTTAGAGAATGAGTCAATTTTTTATGGAAAGGTCTTGATATCCCTATTTTTCACCAAGCAGTGAAAAAAACCAATTTAACTCCCACAAAGTAGGGTACGTTCGAATCCCAAATTTTAATTATAAGATCATATTTGTAACAACTTAAGATTAGAAGTATTGTATGTGATTTAAAAGGAAAACACCTGTTTCTGGGTGCCCAGAATGGAAATTGCTTTTAGACTGGAACAAGGTTGTATTCTGCGAAAACATTATACAAGCGCTAGTTGCTACTTGCATACTTTCTAAATAGCAGAGGATATCGCATCGTTATGAGCATGCTTGTTTAACCTGATAGTTTTTATCTTTAATCCAATATATAAATCGGTGTGGGATAAATTCCTTAAAAATATGAAGTTTAAAAAAAGTTTTTTTCCTTTTCGAGTGCCATTATGTTTTGGGTATTCCTTGGCAATGATCTGTATGTATGTATCATATGGATTTTTAATATTCAACCGTAGCAGATCACTTGCAGTAGTGAATGTTAACGGGTTGCGCAGTGTTGTATTCATTATTTGCTGATACTAGTATGCTTGTAGGAATGCCAACAAAAGAGATAAAAAGATGTTATCCGATCCGTCTTAAAATGTGTAAAAGATGGTGTAGGAGATGGTTGGTCCGTTGATATGCTTGAAGGATTTACAATAAAGCATGTATATTTATACTCGTGTAAGTAAGCTTTTCATATGTCCCGGTCATTCATGCAGAGAAATGGAAAATAACTGATACCATTGGTGGATGAAGCTGCATTCAAAATAAATTCGGATGAGAAATCCTTGTCCAGAGAGATAAAAAGGCAACCTTTCTGTAGTTACAGCTGAAGGTGAAGCGGTGATTCTGTTCACAGTCACCAGTTACGTTTACGACCGCTTTCCATTCGACGAGATGGATATTTTGAATAAAAAACACTCAACCGGACATAACTCTATGGGCATGCTTTTCCGATTGTATGTATTTCCTATTAGTTCCTTTGTGTAGAATGTCGTCCAATTCTAGTCCGACTTTTTTGTGGAATTTGAATAGGTGGATTTTTTTGGCGGATATATATCTCTAAATGTGGTCGAAGAATGAAAGAAAATTGTGAAGAGACGCATGGACACTCAATGGAAACATGTATATACATAAGAGTATAGCAAGCATGTACATAATGTACTACTGTAGATTGGTTGGAGTGAAAATGTTGGGGAAATGAAAATGCCCGTGACCATCTAATCTCCTTTTGTCAGAAATTACAATCTCTCTTAAAGAGAAGAAAACAGTTTCATTCCGCATACATGGCACTANCAAGCATGTACATAATGTACTACTGTAGATTGGTTGGAGTGAAAATGTTGGGGAAATGAAAATGCCCGTGACCATCTAATCTCCTTTTGTCAGAAATTACAATCTCTCTTAAAGAGAAGAAAACAGTTTCATTCCGCATACATGGCACTATACAATATTCTGTATGTGTATGTTGTTGTCTTCATTTTTTCTCGAATGGACAAAGTCAAAAAATTCCAGAGTTTGAATTTTTGGATTGAATTTTACGTTTTCTTTTCTTTCTCTCTGTCGTTTTCATGGTTTGCATGGAATTGAATTGGATGTTGGTGTAGTGCATGTGATTCGATTTGATATAATCCTTTCACAAGTTGTGGCAGTCAAGGCATGTGACCAAAGAATGTCCAATAAAATCTATCAAATGCCGATGAGATTCAGTGTTTTGTATGACACGACGAAACAGTCCGCATCGATCCATAGATGATGAGAGATTCCTTTACTATTTTTCTAAAACTATTGCGACTTTTTTGGTTGTCTAGCTATTCTTGGTATTTTATTATTACGGGGTTTCTTCGCTGTCTTATCTGAGTCTTATGTCGCAAGTATGATTGATGACTGTCAAAATTGCAGGGGAAATCAAAGTACAAGATTTCCCCCGTCACCACATAGGAATTTTCATTGTGTTGGCATGTTATTTGATTTTTTATTATTATTGAAGGCTTATCGTTATTTTCCATGTCTAAATTTAAACATTCTATAAGGTAATATCTTCGTGTAGCTTAAACAAATGCAAAGCTCTATAAAACGCTGTGTCCACAACCATGTAGTTTTTACCTAAGTATATAATCTTGATGACGAGAATAAGTGGTTAATTGATTGCTTACTTTGTTTACATTTCAGGTGAGTCAGGTACGTCAACTTAAAACTTTTGTGATGACATACTACCAGCATACTCAGGAGGAGTTGAACATCCATGCAACATTTTGCCTCATTGTTTTACTGCATTCGATCATACTAGCTACCACCGTAAATTATGGGTTTTAAACTTGCGATCTTACATAGCATGGCTTTCCGCTATGCTTTTGGCCAGGCTGACAAGTTGCCGAGCTCAAGATATTATTGGCCATATAGCTTTTGGCAGTTCTTGCTGCGTTATATAAAACAATATAATTTTTACCTACAATTATATGGGATTGTCTGTCATGCATGTAGAAAGATGTTTTTACATTAATGTTTTTAGATGCATTACATAATTTGATATCTGCAATCTTCACTCCCATGTAATTTTTATCACTGCATAGTTTTTTAGTTTATAGTTTTGAGACGAATTACGACTGTGGCTGTCGTATCATACCTCGCGTGAATCTATAATGAGCAGCTTTTTAGCTTGTTGCAATGAGAAGCTTGGGTAAGTTGTTCTGTTCCGAAACTTTAATGTGTATATTGGTTTTTCTTGATAATTGTACGTTACATTAATACATACAGTATATGATCTACTCATTTGCTTAGCATAAATTTGATAGCACGAGGGCTCGTTTTTTATATAATTGAGCGGGTGTCACTGCTGTTAATCATTTATTCACACAATGCCAGAGCTATTGTTACAACTGGTGGTTACCCTGATCCGAAACATATTTTCATAACTTTTGTAATGATCCCAAAAGATGATATTACTTAGGGTCCATTGTATAATACGTTGGTAAAGCAGGGGTCGTTAAAGAGCTTGAGTTGCAAATAAAGTGGGTTTTTCGGAGTTGCACTGTTTGTGTATATGGTATGAACAATGTATTGTGTGATCATGAGCATGCATATATTGTGGGGAAACTCCGCAGGCATGAATTCAGTTTGTTGCCGCCCATTGTACTTGAAGTATCAATGAAATGACACATATCACATTATGTACAACCTCATTCCTATTGAATCATTTAAAAATTGTACATGAGCTGTTTTAATATAAAAAAGAAATGTTCCGATGTTCACAGGCTTCATTTCATCAAGCACATAGTCAGCAGTCGTTTTCCTTTAATTATCGTAATTTTGTATTTTAAACGACCTCAAACTGAGTATTATAATGAAATCCTCTGTAAAAAATTCTTGCATGTTTGCGCTAGAAAATTGTAGACCAATGTTAAGGAAGATTTCCATGAAAATGCCGAAGTTAATAATTGTGTGGAAGCCGAGTAGGAAGTCACTTCTGCGCACATCTGTGGGAAGGATGTGTGTATTTTTTAATGACAGACGGTAATTAATGTTTAAGAGGAATTAACTACGTTCACGCGATGATTCCGATGAAAGGATAGTCGTCCACATTGAGACGGTTGAAGAGTCGTATTTAAGGTCATGAAATTATATTTTAGCAACATGAGCATTTTCCATGCGATGGCGTTTGCTTCTAATGTAGAGTGCTACGTCGGTAAAGTTCGTGTTTAATGGCTCTAATGCGTTTTAAACTCACACAAACGAGAAATTCTGTCGTTGTCGCTATTGTTGGCGATTTTTATGAAGTGTTGGAAATAACAGGGTTGTGATTGTATTCGTACTAATGCGTGCTTATCGGTAGGAATGAGCATAATTTTTTATCAAGTGGTAATTAAGTCATCGTCTCATCCATTATTTCTATGAAGCTTTTGCATGCACATCACTGCATCGAATTTACGAATGTGAAACTCAAACTATTCCTTAACACCTTGGTTTAGTTAACTTTCTGCAATATGGTGAATCACAAGTGGATTTTAGCAACAAGGTTAGCTTTCTGATTTTCAATTTTTTATTTTGACTACGAAAAATCAAAAATGGATTGGCTGTTTTGGCGTTTGCGATTTGAACTTAATCAGAACAAAAAAGTAGTAAATTCTGCTAAACGAGGCAATTCTTCAAAGGAGCAGATTGATCATACACCAAGGAACATTAACCCGAGGAGGATTCTAAATGATGTAGTAAGTGCGACGTTCAGGATCTTTTCATTTAAGATATTTTCTAAATTAACACCATGCCAAGCCATAAAGTAGCCTTGTATTTTGCAGTATGTGTTTTCAAGATTCAAATCGGCCTGTTCATTAAAATCAACCGGATTTATAAAATCATTTCAAACATGATTGACTCAAGGTCATCTTCAAAGAAGAATGTTGCATGGCATGAATTAATTTGACTAAGGGAGCAGGCTTTTTATACACAATCCTGAGCTAATTGAACAAATATTGATTTCTTGATTCAAACGGCTAGAACCTGAGTAAGTATAGGGGTTCACCGTGATGATAAAAAATCTCCATCATGTATTAGTCATTAAATCTACATATGCAGAGTGAAAATGAACATGAAGAAAACTGGAAAGTGATATAATAGGAGAGTCTTGTGTTCCTCGAAACCACTCTTAGCTGCTAGCAAGTTGATTTGCCTCATCTTTATTCAGGTGTAGTCAGTCAAAATCTCTTTAACTTGTGATTTTAATAATAACAATCATCATGCCCCACAACACAACTCATTTTCTGTATAACAAACTTAACTAATAACTAATGTTTTTCGCTTCGCCTTAAATCTTTCTTATAGGGAGTATGCTGTATTCACTATTAATAAACCCGCTATGCTTGGCAGAATGGTTACATATAAAAAGCGGTTTTTCATTGCTCAGCTAATCCAACAGTTTTTTCAGAGTTTTGTTCAGAATTAAAGTGTAGGAGAAAGGCTATCATTAGATTGTCGTACACCTGATTATTTATTATTCATCATTTTGCACTTCGCGTGCAAATTTCCCTTGTACAATCTAACCGGAATCTTACGTGTACTAGCCAGTTTACGTGGTTATTTTCCTTTTTCGGTGGAAATAATAAGGAGTCAGAGAGCTCCTACGTTGAACTTAACGAGCCGGGCTGAGAGAGCGGATAAGTTTAACTAGAGGCATTGCGAGCAGTTAAGTGTTGATGTTTACTTTGGTATGATATTTCACCTACCTTTTACCCACATATATAGACAAGCAGTGATATATTATTATTATTATAAAGCAAGGGGTTTCTTATGAGCCTCAATCGTTCGTAATTTTAATCCTTAACTGGCCACTAATTAGAGGTGCTTAGGCTAAAAATTTACTTTGGCTTGACAAGCAGGAGGCTACTTATCCATTTAGTTGCTATTTGTAAATGATAACTTCTCGGCAAAAGAGGCATAAAAAGATGCTCATTTGCATCTATAAACTTTTCCTTTCTGTTTCTTTTTTGAATATCACGCAGAGTGGCAAGTTTCTTTCGTCATTTTTTGTGCTTGTACTACTCTGTCTGTATTCATGATTGTAGTAGAGTTTTTATAAGCATACCTTGTAAAAGGGGTTTATATGATGTAAACGATGTATCATGGAATTTTGAGGCAGTGTATAGAAAACAATAATGGCAGATCCATAATAATAATAATATAACTGCATATAAAGTTCATTATAATGACTAATGAGCCAACTGACCGAGTTGAAACCTAAGTGAGTTTGGATGGAGCCCAACGCAAACCAGTTGAAAGATTTTTCCAGTCAGGGTTATATAGTTTCAGATGAGGTAGAAGTGTACAAGTGGAGTGAAGCCTGTTTCAGGTGTATCATTTACTTGTGTCGAAAAGTAGTTTTTAAAATTTTATGAGTAGACGCTCATCTTCATTCTTGTTAGTGAGTGATGTTTATGTTGCCCGTATTATATTTTGTGTTTAAATATATGCTGTATGCATATTATCCCCAAGTATTATATATCGTAACGAATAAATTTCAATTCTTTCCTATTACACATATGCATATTATGTAAGTAATATTGGTATGTATGTACGAGTTTTTCTAACGTCAAATTCAAATCACTGGAGAAAAGCATAATAATGCATAATATCACGTAGTTTGTAGATAAGCTTGGCTTAAAGTATTAACAGCGTGCTGAGAATGGCCAGGTGAGTTACTCAAGAAAGTTTTTTTTACATGTGATATGTATGCATATGAGCTATGGTTGTTCGATAAAGATCTGTCGGGTTGACACGAGCTAGTGATACCCTCCTCACGTTGTTAAGCCTTTTAAAAATGTGGATTTCGTATTTCGTAGATTTTATTTCTGATATTTAAAATGGTAATTACTTTTAAAACGAGATTTTGTAGTTTTCATATTCTTTATTTGTTTATAAATGTTCAGTAACTGTTTTAAACTGTACTAGACAGAAGCAGAGTTGTAAACAAAAATCTTTTTTCTGATGATTCATGCACATATCCATTGTTGGGCTTGGTTTTGCTACTGATTCGATGTGTTTGTGTGTTTTAGTTGCAGTAAAACTTTGTGACAAAGGTGGGGGATACTTTCCTTACGTAAACCTTGTCGCTTTATGTACACGTTTACAGTATACATGCGAGACAAACTTGAGGGGCTATCAGATCCACCTAAAACAGATTGTGTTACATTTTTTGGAATTCTAAGTTGGTTACTACTTTTCTAAACCATATGAACCAGCAGGACCAGAAGGATACATTGTTACTTGAAGAATAATTTGGTATCTTAAACAAAAAAGGCTGTGGTCTTTTCTTGTGGTAGGGATTTGTTATAAAATTATTTCTAGTTGTATCATATGTAGGTATATAACGAAATAGTCTGCAACTGTGAGAGCTAGAACGAAGTATTTCGAAAGAATGAATCTCGTCACCCACAGCTGTGTGATTTATGAAGCATTGGCGCTGACTGGTTTTGACTACTGGTATGACTTTGAACTCGTAATTTTTAAGAAAATTCAATCTGACATGTTGTAGAAACAAAATGGGCGAATACTCTTCCGTATAAGCTAACGAATTAAGCTTATGTATGTTTTTTAAAATTGGTATAAGACTTGTAGGTTGGATTAGAATTAATCTGTGATTATTATTGCTGTGCAAAATCATTGAAATTGGGATATGCGCATTAGTTTAGTACATCCTACCACCAAGCCGTGAAATCAAATGCGTTTTATAGGTAAAAATCTTGCATCCAACACTAAGTCTGATATTGCCCCGGTGGATTTCCGTTTTCAGCAATGTAGGTTGTTGTTAGAGAGAGTGAGCATACTTCTGGTGGCTCCGACTTTTCAGAAGAAGCGTAGGTATTTGTTTTAGAGTTAAACAAGAGATGTTAGTATTAAGCAATATGTTGCAATAGTTGTGGTAGTTGACAAACGAAAATCCTATACCATAACTCTCTTTTTTATCTATCATTGCGGTGCGTAATTTGGCAATTAGCATTTCAACTGTCTGACCTCAGAACTCTAATTTAAATTTAGGTTGGAATAAGCTATCAGAATGAATTGTTTTCTACACTGGCGTATTTTGTATGTTTTTCTTGGAAGATGGATTGTGATTAAGATGGATCAGAAAGGAAAGTTAAAAAGTTTTGTAAGATCCATTCAAATGCATAAATTTGAGTCATTTACCCTGTAATTAAAATGTCAGCTGCCGACAGTACAAGACCGCAGCGGGAGTTGTGCGGATTACTGTTTGACATCATGTAAAAAGTTTTGCATTTCACACACACACACATACACACAAACCTTTTGTACTTTTTGGTATCTAAAGAGAACCATGTTCAGCTAATTTCGAACAAAATGGACGATATTATATTCAGGAAGTCAGTGGAGCGGGTTGTAATGTGAGCATTTGTGTAGAAAGCTATGAAGTCTTACAAATGTAATATTGCATGGTAAACCACGCTCATTGCTTAAAAAACCAAATGAGTATTATGTAAGCTGAAGACAAAACTAATGAACTTGCCAACCTGCTGATTAGATTATGAAGGGATTTTGGTTTGCTTAAAATTTGGCACGCATAATTGCTATTATGTTGGCCCAATAGCGATAGGCATGATGTACGACTTGATATTTAGCAAGATAATATGTTTGAGTACCGATCAACTACATAATACCCTATGGAATAAGTTATACATGAATCACCCAAACATGTTATATATAAACTGAACTGTGGTGTCGGAACACTATAAGGGTTGACTCCCAAGCAGCACGACATAATAAATACTTGTTGTAGACTTGCGGAAATAAACATTTTGGAATTGTTGTTGGCATTAGCAGACCTGAATGAAATATGAACTGAGCTCTTCTCCTTAAATTGAGTGATAAATGAAACCCTTAATTTGGCTGAATAGATACGTAGTGTACACCATTTTTTATCGTTATCAACGTTTTGTGAAAGATTGACATTACGCATAACCACATATATTAAATCTAAAAATATCGTTATACCAGTAGAAGTTCGTTGATTGTCCTATTTTATTAAATGATCATGAGAAGAGTTATTACTGCTGAAATGTCAATGAGTAAGTACATTGTAGATTATTTCATACAAGCAAAGAGATTATTTCATTTTTGCTAGAAAGAGTATGCCTATGTTTTTTAATATGCATTTGTATTATTGTATACATGTTTAGGCACGTATATTTGTATGTATTTGTACGCAAAGGGGGCATATGAATTGGATCCGGTGACGAAGTTTCGTAGGATTTTTAGGTTCAACCGATTAAAAAGAGAGATTTATGTAATATTCAGTCTATATTGCTGAGATCATGAACATACAAAGAAAGGGTTGCATGCTCCAGTGGCTTTGAAAAGCCACATTACATACACCATCCAACAGGGCACATAATGCCATGTCAGTCCTCCTTTTAAGCGCACTGCACTCTATTATTCTATATTGATAGTCGGTATTATTATTTACTCATTCTCTGTATGAGTTGCTTGTTGTTATGAGAGCTTGATCCGATCCGGTCTCATGTGTCCTGGGGACAGAAAATGCAAATTTATTCCCCTTCTTTGCTCATACAAATATACTTCTACCCAGAATGGAGCAAGAGTGGATTTGTTAGTGCAAATGAGACGGAGAGCGACGATGAGTGATTATGTCTCTACGAGCGACACTGTTTAGACATGACGCGGTTGGTCTAGATGATTTATCAGGTTTGAAATCAGTATGAATAAACTATTTGCATGTTGAACAAGGCCACGTTTTATGTAACATGGATTGTGATTATGTTGATCATTATTACATGTGAACAAAAGTATTAGAGAGAGGAAAGTGAACGTCATGGTATTTCATTTGGTGAAAGGTATTTCTGCCTGTAAATTTTATGTCGAGAGTTACACGATATGCGGGTTTTTGTTCCTCTTTTCTCTTGAATTACATAGAAAAATGCAAGTTTTAAAGTCTTTACCCTTTCCCCTAGACAAATGTGTATGTACATTGGAAATGCTCCCTCCGTAGTCCCTACCTTGTGTCGTTTTACTGTCCTCTCTTCTCTTCATGTTATTTTGTGTGTCATTCAGTCGTAGTTATTGTTCCTTTGTACAAGTTTTGTGCAAGCCCAAAGGATCATGTATTTACCTACTGATTTTTATTTATATTTGAATGGATATTCGGATAGCAGCAAAACGGAGCGTACAAGGGGTTCTCACAACAATCTTTTATGTGACATCATTATCCGAAAATGGAACCCTCTTGTGATTCTCCCTAGAATTTGTGGTGTAACTCATATGTCCATATATATGAAAGTATAACTACTAGGATATCATTCGCAAGGGTACTGTTACATCCCATCTTATTTACAGTAGGGACACAACAGTCTCTTTTTTCAAAAGTTGACAAGTTTGCTTTCCATCATGAGATCATGATTCAAAGATGATCTACATAAATGAGGATCATAATGGCACTATTCGGCATGTTTTTCCAACGAGCTCATTCAAGTGTAAAGGATTCTCATTCGATTTTTTATGCATATGTAGTTTACTTTGCTGCTCATAATGTTTCACCAATGGTAAAAAATTGAGTGTGCAGTTTAACTATTAAATTGTTGCAATGCGAAGAAAGCAGTCGTTTCGACAGCTGAGCTTAAAATGCCATATGTAGCTTAAATTTTTCACTATTGGACTGTAAACTTCCCAAAAGGAAGAAAACCCTGTTGGCTTGGATGTTGTGACGTATGCATTTATTCATAAATAAAACGAGCTGAAAAAGTCTGTTTGCTTGGACTATTACTTCCGCCAATGATTTTATATGGAAAGCAATTGTGTGAATGGCTCAAGATATAATCTGACGTATTTGAACGGAATTCGAGTCGGTTACAGTTGGTCATTTTTTCCTTTTTTCTTTAACTGTTTAATCTTCTAGTTACTGAGATTAGACCTGTGAATTCGTTGATAAGGTCGGGTTTTTCTACAGTGTGTGCATAAAATGTATAGAAAATACATGAAGCCCTTAAACAACGAAAAAAGTATCAGTCAAAAAGTGTGCGTGTCAAGTTCAGAGTCTTGCCATGCGTTTTTGTTGAGCGAATGATGTTTAAGTTCTGATCTACGGAAGATGGATGGATATTTCGTGTGGAAGGAAAGGTGAGATGGGGCTGAATAAGTCAAGTGGGATTGAATTGAACAATGCTTGTTTCCATGAAAAGTAGGGAAACGTGTGTGCTACACACTCACATAATATACCTTCTTATATACACGCATATGCCCAGACTCCTTTCACGAATGTAAAATAAACTTTACTCTGCAACATTTTCTTGTTTGCTGAGACATAATTCTTATTTGCTTACACATATGTTGCACGTTATGTGTGTACATGAAATGCCCGATTGTATACATGCAAACGTGCATGCAAGTGGTGGGTACGAACATTGAAATGAACGTGTGAGGAACCAGATTTTTTAAAAATTGAAATCTGAGCGGAATGACTTACATATATACACACACGGTCGCATGATTCCTGATCGACTGCTTGGAGTAAATTGGATTTCTGTTTGAGATACACAAAAAATGCTGAATGTAACGTAGATATGATTTTTTGTGTCGTTGGATGATTGAGCAGTGCACTTGTCTTGAGGTAGAGAATGAGTTTAGGAGGAGATAGAATGAGTTGGACATGGGAAATGACTTTGAATTTCTCTGATTTCATAATACAGAAAATGAAGTACCGTAAAGAAATTCTCATATAACTTGCAGAGCATATTATTATACCTATATATTATACCTATTTGTTCCCTCTGTATACAATGTTTTAGTAGATGAAGCCGACAAACTTCCCCCATGATTTTTTCTGCGGGATAGTTTTTAGTGATAAAAACTATGTCACAACTTTTTTATACATGCCCTGAAAATTAATCGGTGTTTCTCAGATATTTCGCACTTGCCGTCGGTAGAATTTTTAGATGTATTTGCTAGTATAATATGTTTATAACGTGCAAGGTGCAAATAGATGTGATTCGGCAACTTCATGGAAAGGCTTAAGAATTGTATTGCTTGTAATCAGATGGTATTTTCTACAGATTTATGTGTATGGCTCTATTTCGTTATGCTCAATAAACTGCAAAGAATGTTAGTA
>JAHZNG010004222.1:0-20693 GCA_027744375.1 Orchesellides sinensis | reverse complement strand
ATCTAACTGGATCATTTAAAATGTGCATGCATACTTATACATAATTGTATTTAAATATTTCGGTTGTGGAGTGTTGTATGTTCATTAGGATATGGTCCAAAAATGAAAATGCTGCAAATACCGTCACGGATTTCGTATTAATTAGTATATTAGTATATATCTTGATGTAATATACATTTCTTTAAAAACAAAAACAGAGACGGCTAGTTCGACGATTTCTTCCAATATTTCTGAAATTTTAATGGAAAGATACAAAGCAGCCTGACGTCAAATATCTCTAATCTTCTGAAACTCTAAATATAAGATAAATCATTCTTTTTTAACCTGGTGTAAGTAAGTACCTCTTAACGACATCTTAAAGTATAAAATGCATTTCATGTACACGACTGGAGGTGTCTGGATAGAACCATTTGAGAAAACACTGCAAATGATTTACTACCTTGATTAGGTTGGCGCAATGCAAACTCGCAGATATTTGGCAAGCCAGACGTGAAGTATTTAGTAGTATCGAAGATAAATATTTGGGTGTGTATCTTTTAATCGTCACAACAGTTTACTCGCATTGATTTAGGTACTTTTTGCTAGTCATTGCACATTATATGTATTCATATGCATGTAATGTTGTCTAAATTGCTGACTGACCTATAGACAAGCCTGTCTTTCATGTGTTTATTTAGGGAGAAACAATGTCAAGGACGTTTGAACATGATTTAATATCTGAACAATGGACATGGAAGTGTTTCACATTGCATATTAAATCTGCTTGGCAAGATTGAATAAAACTGTATTGAACAAATGTCAAGTGTGATACTATGTACATCAATTTGGATGAAGACCATATACCTCATTAATTTATTATTATATCGATTAGTACGAGTACGACGCAGCTCGCTATACTAGTGCTGCAAATGACGATGACATGTGTGACTATGTAAGATACAACTGAAAATGTCTTTGACATCGTGATGTGCTTTTTCACTTCTTGGAATAGATTTTACCTCTGTTGCCTCTCATATGCATAAGTACTCATTATGGATATTATGGCACGTGCACCCGCAATTCGATTAATGCTGATGATGCAAGTCTCAGCGATAATTCAAACTTCCAAATTGCGCTGATATCTTAGTTTGTAGTTGACCACATGACTAAAATTGTTTGCTGGTGACTGAGTTAAAAAGAATGTTAATGCATGTAAAAGATGAAAAATTTCATAGTCATGATTCTTAGAATGTATGGCCAAAAGGTATGTGTAATTAAAAGTAGTAATTCTATACGTTTGTCGTCACTTCTTATTTTTTGAGATACAAACTAATAGCAACTTTAATAGTTCCACCATGCTTGTGACATAGATACGGTATGCGTTGCATCAATAGTTGCATTGTTTGATTCGGTGTTCTTGTATTATTGTGTAGATGGAACGTAATTACTGATGAGATATGAGCATGAGCATAGCATCTTTGTTACAGTAAATAACTTCTTAACATTAATGATATAGAGGGGTATATTGTATTTATGAAGTGAAGATTATTTACATATCATACTAGGTATATACATTAAGCACAAGTAGTTTGTAGTTCAAGCTAAACTAACTTTTTTAATATAAGTACATTATGAAACAATGCTTTGTAAAGTAAAATATAGAAACAACTAGTGGACTATTTTCTTCTTGGTACATAGGAAATGCAGCTATTATTTAAATCTTCTTACATTTATAAATAGACTTTTGCAAACTAGACTGAAGAGAAAATGATACATATGTATGTATTATCAATCAGTGAGATAAAATTTTATTCACATACCTATTCTAAAAATGCATCTTCATTCATTCATCATCAACTGAATTTATATAATGTATTCCATGTACCAGCCGGAATAATAATTACTATGATACTTTATACAGAGACTCATTTGCTTTCACCAAACATCATTCATAAGTTTATCACAAACTATTTCAAAAGTCTTGAAATAGACCCGGACTACCAAGTCCTCGGTGGGCAGTCTTTCAATCTTTTCCGTGATTTGATATCTTTTTTATCAACCAAAATCATTACAAACCTACTAACCTCGTTTTTTCATGTAAAGCTGTACTGACTGAGTTACTGGCAATCTGAACATATTATACATATTTTTATATTAAGTTGACAATTAGTAATTTTTTGAAATCGCTTAGTCTGAGCATCGATTACTCGAGGGCTGCATTCTAAAGCACGTCGTCTACTCCTCTTGAAATTGGGTGCGGATTCTGTTTCCAGAACTAAAAATGGCATTTCTGTGAAATTATCCACTTTAGCTACAACTTCACCATTGTTTAAACTTGGAGCTAGGACATCGTCGTAGTCCAAGTTGCTATTACTTTCATAGTCTAGGTTGTGGCCTTTAGTGTGACTCTGCTTGTTAAGATAGTTATCGTGATTGTTGCTACCCTCATTTTTATTACTCGTGCCGCCAGAGGCCCAATAACTACTTTGCTGTCTCTCCTCATAAGATTCAATGTCTTGATCATTAGCATTACCATTAGAAGAAATCACAGTATTCTCACGATTGAAAATGATAGGTTCGATACAGTAGCCACAGCCGGAGCAGTCGACCAAAAGTGTGAGCTTGTCTCGATGATTGTGGTGACGACTGGCGTGTCGAATCCTATGCCGGCTTTGTTTCCCATACCATTTTTGAACAACGCTTGTGACATCTAATTTTTGCCAACCCAAAGAGTCCAGCGAAATCATACGTTTGACAACTAACTCCAAATCCACATCCTACACACCCAAACAAAAATCCATGTTGCTCATTATACAAACCTGTTTTTATTAAGACAAGAAGCCATTACACTGACGCCAAGAGGCTGTCAACAAAATGCAATTTTCTCTACTCTTAGATGGGTTTTATAGTAATGATGCATATGTAATGTTGGATTATATATTGAAATTTTTAACAATAAATGGATTGCTACACAAAGAGAAAGAAAATGTATTAAAAACTGATAAGACGACGACGCCAGATTATGCTGAGTTGCATCTTGATAACGTGTTAATATGTATCATGTCTACATCACTGATGCTGCCGCTAATATGTAAAATATCTTATACCAGTTTGCCAACTTCCTCAAAGGGACTCACTTAAAAAGCTTTTTTAAATGTGGCACAGAAAGTTATAAAACTGAGCATGATGGCCTTTCGTTTTGATATTTTTGCTTCCCGATTTTTCTTCACCGCGTGTAATCATTCTCAAAAAGGGATAATAAGAGCGGATAAAAAGCGGTTATATCAGATAAAAATATTCAACGATTGGATTGAACAAGCTATAAAAACCAAAAGAGAAAACAGGGAAGATTTAATAAAAAATCAGTTCAAGTAATGCAAAAAAACCTATCCCAATAATTGAACTTTTTAGTAATCAGTGCAGTAACCACCCCCTACTATGTAGAATAACACCTGTAGGAGTAATTATCATCATGTTTTATAATTACCTACCAGGAACAACACAAAAGATCAAAACACACACCTGTCTGGTCAAATGAACCGTTTGCTGGCTCTGGGAGGAATGGGTCGAAAAGTTCCCATGAACTTGGAAGACATATAAAGTGATTCCTTTTGGTGCGAGTAGATGCCCAAAATGCCGTCCAATGGATGACCTGTAATCGAGTTTCACCCAAAGGTGTGCTTTCTTCACCCGCACGCCAACACCAAAGGCTTGACTACCGGCATACGAGAATGTAAGCAAGTTGTGTCCATTTAAGACTGGTCCTGTGAATTAAACAAAAAACAAACTAAGCCAATCATTTTCAAATTCATTTCCTGTTTTGGCTACCAGTTGTACGCTTTATTCTCCTTGAGTACCTATTAGAAGCATAAGCATTGAACAATACTAAACATTCGTTTATGCCACGAATGGATGGCTAAAACTGGAAGTGCCTACATTTGATAGAAAGCATACTCTATATGCAATTTTAGAATTTTCTATATACTGCATTCGCGTCGAAATGATATGTAATTAACGGCAATAAATTACAAAAAACACTGACAACATACAAACAGCATTGATAATTACTTTTGATAAGAAGCAAATGGCAAAATGGACAACTTTTTCACTGCAGCAAAATATTTCTCGCAAACCGAAAAGCCAAAAGACATTGGGTTTAAGTGAGCTTTCCAGAGGCAGTAATAATAAAAGGTTGTTGTCGGACAAACCATAATCCAATTAAAACTCGACTTGAATGCAGTAATTTTCCTAGCAAAAGATTAAAATGCATACAAACAAAACGATTTAAAAGCTCAACGAGTTGTTACACAGCCCCTCTGCATCACCGTCGTGTCACGTTTCGTTGTATATTTCTGTAGCAGTCAGACAGGCCAGTCAACATTGCACAAAACGGCACATACCTAATTACAATGCATGAATTTTTGCTAAAGATGTCTTGAAATGTCTCCGTCTCAAACTGAGTTCGTATAAAGAACAAAGCTATGTTAATGTGCTCTCGTAGAAAAGGCCAGTCAGTGATTTATTGCTACTCGAGAAGAGAGAGAGAGAGAGGCACGAGATGAGGTGGAGTGTGTGTGTATGCAAAAAGGCAATAAAATTCATAGAAACCCTTGCTCTTAAATGTCATCTTATCATTGTGACATGCGGTGTGAGATTACACTCCCGTTCTTATTTCGTTTAAAAGTCACTTGCCACCGCATGAGAATACAATGTAAAATGCAACATGTACAATTGTATTGTTATAAGCAAATCTAGTGCATCGTTTTTTCTTTCGTGTGCATTTGCAATAATGGAAGAGGTAAAGCTAACTTGTATTGGGTCACATATCACAATTCCATCGCTTGTACCTGTCACCTAAAAAGGCTTTTATAGAGCAAGAAAATAAGAGAAAAGAGTTGAGAGCTCACATCAAATCGTAAATTTCCATTCTTGTGCATTTCTTGGTTTTTGCTATCCCTTTTTAAATATCTAACCTCGCTCGTGAAAAAAATGTTACAGAACGTGAGGCAACTGACGGCATTCCCTAAGCTTTTTTAAATAAACAAATTTGCTTATCATCAAACTATTATGCATATTATTTGTCCAGAAATAAATATTTTTAAAACACTTGTCTTGTCGACAATGAGCTGGCGGCAACATAAATCAGAATAAAATTAGTTTTTGCTAAATCAAACGACAAGTCAAAGTCATAAATTAAGTCATTTATTACAGACTTACTATTCACTTATAAAGTTAGCTGAGCTTTTACATTATTGTCAGATTTGAAACTTTCGTGTACAACAAAATTAACAGCTTAAATGACTAGATGTGCTGTATACTTATATATTATTATGTATACTAAATGAACATCTGATATAAGTATCGTGCATCTCATGTGGCGTGCAAAGACCTAAAAAAAATCATGGTATGATTGACCAGCCCTATAGTCTAGACATGCATTATATACCTACAGAAAAGAAGATGTATGTAAGAAATGAAAAAATCGAACTGGTTTTTAAAAATCAGAATACAGGCCACCAGCAAGAGAGTCCCATTAAATTACTTATGCATGCATATACCTGCTTATGAAATTATAACTGCGATCACACAAATCACACATCTCGCTCTCTTCTTTCATTTATCGTAATCTCACATTAAAAGAAAATATCAGTGTTTGTAAATTTTCAGCGACAATGCAACAAGGGGCCCGAGCAACTGCCCGTTATCATCTTCCGAACTGCTCAAGTCCATTCTAAATGTATGTATTTAATAGCTACACTTTACCAGTTTGCCGGTTTGTATTTAAATGTTCTCATTTGTGTATAATAATTTTTTATGAGAATACAATTTGTCTGAAGAGTACAATCATACTACTCTACCGCATTTTCTACGAGAGAGATAGAGAGTTAGGCATAATACTGTATGGCAGAGTCGGACCTAAAGAAGTAAGACCAATAATGAAAATGAACCCCTGACGTGAGCTGCACGATATTGACGATATTAGCCTGCAATAATTTGCATTTAGAGTTGAGTCACCCCACATTTACCCATCCATTGTTGAACATTATCATCATATCATGTTGATAGTGCTTCTTTGAACAGAAAACTAAAGGTTGGCGATTGTGCATCATACGTGATGAATATTATGGTGAAGAGCGACGAAAAGTGGATGGATGCCAGCAGCAGATGCATATTTTTCCAAAATGTTACAAGGAAGCCCCAATATGTTTGTTGCACACTGAAAGCTACACGGACATTACCAATACCAACCAACATACAATGTTTCATGCGTTGTGGTATGATAAATGGTAAAAATGAAAGCTTTTCCATGCCATAAGAAAGTGCTTTCTTGCAATGACTCAGCTATATATGGGAATCCTTATCGTTCAGCCGAAAATATTGTAGACAGCGTGGCCGTTATATTGACCTACCAGTCAGAAGTAAAAGATGTAATTACTCACTCCCTTAATTTGCATTTTATGCATGCGTGTATCTACGCATGTACCTGTGTCTGTCTGTATCACATTACGTTATTACAGACTACAAAAACTAATTGAGTGCAGCAGTCAGCTATTTGCTTCTGAAACAAATTAACTCTTCGCAATATATCTTAAGCACGACAGAAAGATGTTGACGATCCTTTTTTTAAATCTTTGGGAAACGGAATCATGCCTTGATCTATGTGAAACATGTTTAGATTGAAATAATTTACAGGCTGTTAGCTTTGAATATGTTTCATAAGCCAAGTACCATTATTTTCTCTCCGCCGGCTATGCTATCTTCATATTTCGGTTAGGCCGTTTCACCTGTGTGAAATACATACATACATATGTAAGCGCTTTGTAAGCCAATCATCCTGCAAAATATTCAATTACACGTGTAGTGAGATGACAAAGACTGTAAAGGTGTACTTGCCAAAGAAAGATACGCGGGAGTGTAAGTATACAGCAGAATCCTGGTCAAACCCACCCAAAATTCTATACTATTTGTCATGTTTTTTAATGTGATCATTCTATATCAAACTGTCAAATATTCATTAGTTTACGCAAAACAATTTTAGTTATTGTTTGGATTAACAGATGAACTTCCGCCATTTCAAATGCTAATTGAATGGGGTTGGAGTGTATTCATATAATTAATTACATAAGAGCACCTACTATATTGCAGGTCTGTTGAACATTTTTTATGTGCCCTCAATTATTACAGAATAACCAATTAAAACATTGCATTTCAAAACTAAAATGAGATAATACGCTTTTTGTGTAGTTCTGCGAACGATTTCTAAAGAAATCCTAATGATTCTAGGAAGGTTTCAAATATTGAACAGGTGTGCAAAGTTATTAACACGTAAAAGCGCACGTATATATATACATATGTATATGCCGATGTACAAATCAGAACCTTGGCTTGACACATAAAAATCTTTTCATAATTTTATTGTACTTCGCTGGTGGTAAGAAATTCTGCACCAAACCACAAGACAGTAAGCAGACACCCAATGAAAACGGTCGGCTTTATAAAGAGGACTAGAACGATTATATTTAATCACTTGTAGCTTTAAAAGAAAATTATCAGATTTACAATCAGACAGCACCTCCCATCCATAATAATGAGATTATTATAGGCATGCGCTCTTTTGACAAGTAAAAAACTTTACTACAAGTCGTCTGCATAATGTGGCAATTTGAGTGCAAAATTTGTGCAAATGTATACATTATCATAGCGTACAACAATACAAATCCAAAATACAACATCGTTGCATTTATTTACATAAATCCATTTGAAGTACACAAGCATTATGCAAATCCAAACATGTTGGAATACGATTTGACTTAAAGTGCATCAAAACTGAAGCCCTGACAGAGAAGAGCAAAAGGAAGAATGAAAGATAAGTATAGACAATAATGCAAATCACAAAAGAAACCCAATGTGTCCTAGGAGTGAGTGAGGATGAGAAGGGAGAGTTTGATATTTTTGCAGTTGGTTGTAAAAATTGAAGATGTTAAAGTTAGTGCATGTAAAAAAGTAGCGAAAGCAGCTCAACGTATGGCACGTAGATAAACCAGCCTATACGAAGTCCGTAAGCTCTACCCTCTGGGTTTAACTAGGAGTATACCTGGGGTTAAAATTGCACCTTCGTTATTAATCCAAATCAAGTATGCATATTATATTGACAAGCAGATATTTTAAAACATATGCAATAAAGCAGCTTTCGCTATAACATAAAATGTAAAATGCAAATAAGATTGGGAAGCATAACACATAATATATACAATAAATTAAAGCTTCCTTGTATTTTTATTGGGATGGAGTGGGCGCACGCTTGCAGTAATTGGAACGTCTTGGAATGCACTTGCAGTTCATAAAGTAAGCCGCACGATGCGACGTGAGGAAAGGTAAGTAGAGTTGCTGGGCTGTGTGCAATTAGAATATTGTTTTAGAACGTAAGTATTAGTTTTCAACCAAGAAATGAAAGCTTGCATGGATATTATTTCTACCTATAGTGTATTATGTAAACAAAATTGTACCAAGACTGCAAGTTAAAGCGCTTAATGACTAATAGCCGAATAAGGAGAAAAGTGAAGACAGACAGTAAAAATGGAAATACACTATCATGTATTAAATCAGCACTTGCCTTTATCAGGGAAAGAGATTATTTCCGAAGTTTTAGCATAATTGGCCACGCCTGTCTCCTCGTCTAAAAGAATGGAAGTGGCGGGGCTGCTACTATTATTGGCATAACTATGGGTAGAAAGGTGACGCTCAGTTTTAATAGTAGTGTCTGTCGTTGAAGCGGTTGATGACGACGAGTCATGCTGATGGCTATTGAGATTCTCAGTCCGTCTCAAGGTTTCCAGAACGAGGTCTTTTGAGATCTTATGAGCCATGTCCACATGCGGCTTTTCACTGAGACCAAGTCGTTGTAGGATTTGCACTTTGATGAACTCACGACGAAGCGATTCCTCACTAAGTGTGTCTCCCAAGGTGGCAGAGTCACTCCCACCGTCCCTTGAACTGGACAGGGCTCCCCCACTATTTCTTTGAGGGGTGACTCGATCGTTGCTATTGGCATGTCTACTAGTCCTTACTCCGGCACCAAAATAATCACTACCACTACTACTTGCTTTCCCCACTTGAAGGCTTCCTCCAGCCAACAGAATAAAGATTAGTGGGAAATGATAGAGTAATAATAAAAATGTCACCTTGTATTTGTGACCATTCAACATTATTGTCTTTTATCCAACCGTCAAGGTCGTTCTGTATGTTCATTAGGTACAAAATTAACCATGAAAAAATCACTGGTGATGCTGATGTAGAATCTGTAGATAAATTGAAAAGATCCACAGCACTCTGCCCCCACAAAACCGGGAAGAATAAATTGGGGCGAGTAAATTTCTGTAGGGTCTTCAACGAATATACTGCTTCTCTACTTTTTATCCGCTTCCGTTAACAACCTTGGGCTCTAGGCACGTGGGCTATTGTGCAAATTGGCTCATTCCTTTTATGCTGTACAAGTTAAATTGAGTATGCAGACAAAAATTTATCAAGTTCTATGTGAACAGTTTTCACGCACGTGTCTGTCTTGGCTACTCTTCGTTGTCACCATCATTACTTTGTCTTAAGCGATAGGACAATTTATCATATAAATCAACCAATCTCTTTTCAGATTAATGGTTACTGCAAAAATAGTATGTCTTCTGCATATTTGCATATAAGTAGACCTTGTTAAGTCAAAAGATATGGCTGTCCAATAGTTCCCCTTTTCTATTTAACACTTATCTAACTCAATCGAGACTTTTCAAATATGATTAGAAAACTAGGCTAAACGAATTAAGCTTACAACAAACTTTTAAGAGCCAACCTGACAGGAGAAAAGCAGCAATTGAAGACAAAAGAGAAGACTAAATTTAGCAATCTAATCATTTAACTGACTTGTATATATTAGTAAAAGGCTTTCTGAATTGAGATAATGGAGAATATTAACTTTTAGTGTCTGTATACAATATAACTGTCAAAACGATGTTTATATTTTGCACGGATGCTTTGCTCTTATACGTACAAGCATAAACTCTTTATATACTTATGAGCTTTTCAGATAACAAAACCACACTGAATGAAGCACCTTGTCAAACAGAAGCTTTCAGTCCATTCCTCTTCAAAATGACATTGTTTTCACATGTGCATATTTAGATCGCTGAAGTAAGAACACATACAACACGTAAATTACATATATTCTGATTCTGTACTTTATATATTTCATACGCGTAGTCAATGCATGGATATTTTCAATTTAAATGCCGTCTTCACTTGCAAAGCTCGATTGGTAAATTTAGAGAAGCATGCTCAACTCTGTGTAGTTCTTCTGGTCGTACTTTTTTATCATACTATGTCTTATTCTTTAAAATGACTGACTACGACAAGTCTACTGACCAAAAAGTTATTCTTGAGGTCCTGTACACTGATTTGCAGCTGCAAGCATAAGAAATGCATGAAAAAACCAAGTCTGCAAAAGAATCATGTGTTATAATGCAGGAATACATGTATTCAACAAAATTGGATATCTGTGATCTGATCTGACTGCTATAGCTCTGTCATATTTTCTTCTAGACTAACTGACTGATTGACTTGCCTATATAACAGTAGTATGAAAGAACTGATCATTCACATGACTCTTTCTATCAAAATGATATATACATATATATAAAAAGTTCTACTTAGTGTGATCAACGATTATACTCACTTCTTCGTTTCTTGATGATGATGACGAATCATACAGATGATTCTTTTTTATTGATATTGATACTGGTAACTTGGTGGCCCAGCCGAAGAGTTAATGTTGCTCTGGCAGATGATGTCTTGAGTGGTTCAGCTGTTTAGTTTAATGTATGATTAAACAAGTACACACAAAGCGATTTTTTAAAACACTTTTCACAACAAAAGTCTGTTATTTTTTACTCATGTTATCGGATTGCTTGTAAGAAGGCTTTTTTGTGTGGTGTGGTGATGACGAGTCTTTCTCATCGTCTGTCTAACAGAAAAGTAAATCCCTTGATGTTTATAAGATTTGCTGGCTGATCAGATCACTTCTTCTTCTCCTTTCATCATGTTCCTGAAACCATTTATTTCTTTCAATGTGGCAATGAAAAGCATAACGAGCCATGATAATACATGCCTCAAGATTATGGAACCATTACATGCTATATTATGCATACAAAGTGAATCTTTGAACTCGTGTAAATGATATGCTGATTATACAAGAATTACAGCATGTATTCTTTTCCTCATCCTTCTTTGACAATAATCTAGTTTCCTTCACAAACCCTTTTTTTCTCTTGCTTTCTCACAGGACAAGACCATGAGTGATTTGTTATGGAAGACCACCTTTGTGGTTTATGTAAGTCTACAGGTTTTGTATGCATATTATGTATTATATATACCTGCATTTATTATGCATTATTGGTCTTGCCCCAAGAAGATAGCACGAGACTAGTCTTCGGTTCTAACGATTTACAATGTTGCTTGTCGGTTCTCATATGCATAATCATTAGTTAATAGTTTTACACGTATGGCCATACATTACCTGAGCTAGGGTGTTTACCTGATGGGGCATTTACTATACATTCAATGCATAGTATTTGTTACTTATTTTTTCTGTATTCTACTCAGACAAGATAATTACTATACAAGTCAAGGCTTTTTCACTTTAACCGATTCAGTTTCACATGAATTATATAGTGTATATATACATTTTCAGATACATACGCATTAATCTTACGTGAAATGCAGTATTGTAAATAGAAACCCAATTAGATGCTTCACCTTGCAGTCAGAGACTTTCAGGGAAAATTTGCATTTTTGAACAGTTTGCTCAAAACCACAACGAGATGGTCTCTTTGAGATTATAACACTTTTAGATCCTTTGCTATATACAATCTCCTAATGTTACTATTGTAGTCTACTAGTAAAAAATTATACCTTTGTCCTCAGGACAGACGAATATTACGATACAGCGTATGGGATTGGACATTTACGGCTTTCTTTACGTCCGCTGTGAGTAATACTCAGCAATGGCTGTCTACCGTACGTCTGTTCTGTGACTGAGATGAGATGTCGTCAGTAAACATGCTTGGAACTTGCTTGGATTGCCGGCCCGACTGGCAGACGTAAACTGCATAATGTATTAAACGCTTTGTTATTGTGTTGGTTCTTGCTCAATATATTACGATCTACATTCATCCACTTCTACTTCTTGTGGTGATAAACTAGCCATGAACATTATTATACATATGTAGTATTCAATGCTCTTATGCCCTTTGTAATCTTGCTCATTGTTCATGCATGAAATTTACAGCGACACAATGATACAAGTTTGTCAGTGAGAAAGGTGGACAGCAGATTTTATTTGTAGATTTGACTATAGATTTATGACCCTTTTGATCAAGTAAGCTACGCTGCACTCGATGCTCACTTACTGACTGAGATAAAATTAATCCGAGAACAAAAAAGACGTGGAATGGGATGGAGAGACCTCCCAGAAAAATGTATTCATGAGCAGATGCCAAAGTAAAACTGACACTCCTAAGCTGAAGGCTATAAGTCTAAACGTGCCCTACAACGGTAAGTCTTCAACTAAGACTTTTATCAGGAAAAATTGTCTCTTGATTACAATCCAGGTGATTGTACCTGGAATACTTAGCCATTCTGAAGACTGTTCTACTTTCTTTTCCCCAAAAGTAATTACTAATTAGATTTATTGCCTTACATATTACGATTTGCCATTCCAGACCACAGAATGCACAATATGCACTTTTATATATTTTTCACTACATGCTGAATACTTTGCATATGCTTTTACCTTACAAACCTCTTACCAATGCTGCCTTCTTATCATCCTTACTTTCACGTTGTATGTGGATAACTAACGTCAACTGTCACTATAAGAATCAAGAAAATGGTCGAGTGCCAAAGGAGTGTCCTTTTTTGACTTCTTGTTTTTACTTACAGCCACTGCACCGGCTTCTTCCGCGTACTTTTAGAGTCTTCATGTCTTTCCCTTGTATGCATGCATGCTTTTTCACGCCTGAATCAAGAATGACAGCTACTTTATTTCTGTCCTGATAAAAAGGAACCCTCGCAATCCCAACAAGTACATTCTCAAGTGCACAGTCCTTCATGCACGCGAAGTGAATCTCTAGAGATGCGGCAACACGGAACATGGTCCACTAAAAAGGGAAAGCAGTCTTTCGGATACATTCTATTATTATCACAATGGAATACACAAATTTATTTATATACAATGAAAAACGGGTAAACTTTTCGGACGAAAAAGGAAGTTGGAGTTGGAGTGTGCATAGTCCAGACCACTGCTCAAGTATGCATATGCTGCTGTTGCCGTTCCCTGCGTTATCTTGTTCAGCAACAGCAGGAAAAATATGAAAAAGTGTATGAGCACAAATAAAACAACACAAAAGGAATCTACAATGCCATTTAACCAAAACTAGCTAGTATATGTGCTAATAAAAAATGAAGAAATTCTCCAGCTGAACAGGGTTTGTCGGCACCGAGAGAAAGTACACAGCAATTTATATATAACATGCTGATGGAAACACAGAAGACCTTACTCGTGAAATGCAATGCATGGATATGAATTCACTTAAACTATGAATTGCATGCATGAGAAACGTTACAATTTGTAGACATTCTGCTTCATTATATAATTCACTCTTCCCAAAGTTTTCTTCTAGTAAAAGTGTTTTCGTAAAAGTATTTAGTTTCTTGCTTACTGTTTCTATACAACATTTAAAATATACATACTGCATTACTATTTACAAGTAGCAATGTATACATGTATAAAACAGTTTGCAGCATTTTAGATTGCGTTCCGTCCTTCTTCCGACTTCCTTTCTCTTAAATAGGTTTCCGTCTCAGCCTTTTCTTTCTCTTTCAGTCGTCTTTTACTTATCATGCAGTAACTTATCATATCTTCCCTCGCCAAACCCGTGATAGCAACAACTGCTATATACTAACTTATGTAAGTAAACACAACAAAATAACTTGAAATCCCTTGATCGGGCTCCGGCCAGTCCATGTACATTTTAATCAGATATAAAACAACTATTCTGTAGCACAAGGAAGGAGGAAAATATTCTTGTACGTACATGAGCATAAGTCAGCACAAAAAACTGAAAATTTAGGAAGAGAAAGAATGCATCACATTACAAGTGAGTGGTTTAAAAACCAAAATTGTTCTACAGCAGCGGCTTGACATACTCATACAAGAACCGATGTACGCATACGCATACTTTCAGTATGTAATATTTTCAACTTTAAGCATAAAATTGAGAATTAAGACATTTGATTAGAAGAGCATATGCATACAAGATGTTTGCAATTAGGATGTAGACACAATTTAGCGAAATAAACAGGCATAGGAAAGAAAGGAAAGTAAAAGGTTGGCTCGTTGGAGTTCTTCTTCAGTAACCAACAAAAAGAACTGCGAGGCTCATGCCGGCGTCGTCACGACTGAACTCTAGTAATACTTAATCGATCTGTCCAGACGAGCGACCGAATAAAAACTCCCTACTCCCTGGTACACTTCCTGTTTCATTTTTTATACACGACGAAGCAAAAAGTAAAAGTTCTTCCTCTCACTTTATGTAATTGATACACTAATCAAAATTGTATGCATTGCATTTGGGTTGAGGTGTAAAAGGGCTTTATTGCAAAGTATAAATGTTAGTTTGACAGTGTATTTCTAACATTTATAACCTATCATTCCAGTATTTTATCAAAAACAAGTACAATTTAAGGTATAAAAATAGCGGAAGAGAAAACCTAGTTTAACCTTAACAGATCTACTTGCTTAACCTGTCACATTCCTACTTCCTTATACGTATATTCCAACGCTAAATTTATCATAGAGCAGACAGAAACATGAAAGAAAAGAACAAAGTTTACATAAAAATTTGGATTAGCACTTTAGTGTTCCGTCAACTTGATTTTACTTTCAGGCTGCAAATTGATGACTGTTTTGACACTTACAGGCGTCCACGGGCGACTTGACATATAATATACCGAAGTTCATCGATGTCGGAATGTATCAACATCTATACTGATATGATACTCCTTTTATCTACAACTGTGGCATAGCAAGGTTCAGCAAATTATGTCTTTAGGTTCAATGGGGCTATTTTTATAGAAGAATAGCCCCATTTTGTTATATAGAAGAATACGTAAGTTCATTTAAGTTCATAAGGTATTTCCAGCTCAAAGCTTGAAAATAAGTTCTCTTTGAGATAAAAGCCTCGTATGGTGAAAGGTTACGAGATAACCCTCGTGCAATAAAAAGCAATTCGCTGCTTCATGCGCCCAACATGGTTTGGCACGAGTCGGAACTAGGACCGGAATTCAACTAAACACTTTGCTCTGTCTGTGTAGCATGTGTGTAATTAAAGAATGCATAGAGAATAGAGAGCAATAGTATTTTCTCTTCCAAACGGGAATTTTCCTCTGTTTATATTAGTCTCGCCCTAAAAGAGCATTAATGAATATTGATATTATCATAGCGTTGGCGTGCCAAGGTTCAATATTATGTTTTTATTATTCAATAAACGGGCCGTGTAAATGGAACGTGCTCTACTATTTTACTATTGCCTGTCTGTCTACGTTGATTCGTTACTTGAGCAGAAACTTTACTCAGACAGTTCCCAATGAATAATGGATGAGAAAGTACACATTTTACAGTATACAAAAAAATCCATAAAAGAGAAACTTTAGTGCAGTGGCCGGTGAATACTAGCTGTAGCCCGAGTTCTAGTTTATACCGGAAATAGTAGCCATTTGTAAATGATTTTGTAATCTCTTTGGAAAGAAAACTCTGACACATGCAGAGAAAGGTGAAGCGTAAAAGCAATGAAATGCTTTTCTGATGATGAGCTACCTAGAAAATTCCTTTTTTAAACTGGGTTGTTGCTCATCTAAAAAGAATGCCATGAAAAACTCAGGTACCACCATCATCCTTCCTTCTTCCCATTTTAATATTACAAACAGTCACAGTAATCCCTGCCAATTTTCAAAGGAGTTGTTCTGCGTAGTTTTAAACCGAACCGAATGCATATGATTCTAGTTAAACAAAACATTCTTTGTTAATGACTCATGTGCTTAAATGCCACTGATGCAGATTTCGTGTCAGAAACGGAAGTATGAAATGACACCAAGCCTAAACCCCTTTAACCCTATCTACTACTCATATACCATTTGTGCCTAACAAGAATAGAAACATAAATATTACATTCAGATAATGACAAAAATTTTCATTTTCTGTAACACCAATTCTATATAATGTGAAGATGTATAAAAATCATCTAAAGGCTTACATGACGAATGCAGAATGCAAAACAAACCTACCCATAATGGAATTATCATTATCATTACGTATTTCATTGACGCATGATTAAGCATTTTTCGGATTTTCTTATCTCCCGTCAGGGACTTCGTTGAGCAGTATAATTCGAATAAAGCTGACAATAAAGGGGTATTATATATACAAATATATATACATATGTATGATGTCTGTATGTTGTACCAAACTTGATGAATTAATTCCCAGTACAAGAAATAAAAGGATGTACTAAAAGGCATTATCAAGTTTACGATAAAAAAGATGTTATCGAGCAGGGAGGTGACAAATATTGTGCATCACATATCGACATTGACGTTCAATGCTTCAATAATACAGCAGATAATGTAATTTTATCAAACTACCTATGCACAATACATGCTTACATTGCGTACATAATACATTGAAACATTCCTGTGACGTTACCTCAATCATCTCTATAACCAAATTTAACTTTTTTCTTGTATACATACATTTTATTTTTAAAAGAATATATTCTTTAGTCAATAGTTTTTAATAAAAATTTCTGCTTTAGATAATGGTGAGCACGTAAATTTATCGAAGAAGGTAATAAAAAGTCAATATACTTGTTTTCAAATTGCCTTTTCAAATTAAAGTTACTGGGTTCATAGACGATACAAAATGGGTGGCTGGATTTCGAACTTGTCAGCATCAAGTAAAGATGTCGATGAGGAAAATCTTAGAAAATATCAAGAGACACTTGATGCAGATGAAACACTTCCAGTTTCAGGTAACCACAAAGGTGTATTGATATTGATATGTGTGAATTGTGTGTGTGAAAACAACCGGAAAGAAAACTTGCTTTGTAAAATATTCTTATTTCCTTGTCCGATTGTGCTGAGGATATTTTTAGACAGTTTTTAAATGTTATTAAGCTGAATTAATAAGTTTGGACGTACATAAGCTCTGGCATATAGTGTCTATCTACACGGCGGAAATTCAATACCTAAACCTAATCTGTGGATTAGAAAAACTTATGATAAACGATAATCGAACAATGGTCCCAAATAAACAAAATTGCTTTCTATTTGTTTGCCAAATTATGTTTATAAAATAGATATACAAACCATTTATATAAAATTCTGTACATCCTATTTATTATTGCAGTAATACATCAACCATTCGTTTAAAGATAGAATATATAGTTACATACATATAAAGTATTCCAATGTCATATTGTGTCGTTAATTCCGCTATTCCACAAAATCAGTTTAAACGAAAGGGATTTAAACCATGTTTAGGCTAACTTGTTACAAGAGAACGGTTTAAAAAATTTCGAGAACTCACATATCATAATCATGACAGAACGGATTAGTATGAGATTATCTCTAGTTATTTAAACCCTCACGAAAATTCTGAATTAGGTCAGAATTCATAATCATGTTCATTATTCTCATTTCACTTAACTAGAAGCACAAAAGTCAGTGAATCGGTGTAATTTTGAGACAGACGTAGGTGTTAGGTATAGGTCCTTTCTTCCCTACATAGACACACATCAAATGCTACGTTGTACGGATTTTCCTGTTTAAAACTTGGTTCGTTTCTGAAGATGAAGCGATTTTATCATATAAATTCATTGTCATGGGCCATGTTAAATTTTCAGACGAGTTGGACAAAAGAAAAGTGCTCTGGTGGGAAAGGCTCATTTTCGATCGTCGACTGAGAATTTCTTATGTCTTAACTTTGGGAGTGCTTGTTGGAATATTTGTTCCCTTGATAATCTGGAAAGTAACAAACCTGGATAATAATGAGAAAACAATATACGGAAGCTGTTTAATCAACAACGATGCAAGGTAGTTGATGATTTTATAGACAGACTTATGAATACAGGAGGATGAATAAAAAGCTATGCTTTAAATTTTAAATATTTTCTAGATTTGAATGCCTTATCAATTCGGCTAAAGTGGTGGACGAAGAGGCGTGTACAAATGCATTTTGTTGTTGGGAAAATTCTAATGACCTACTGTTCAAATGCTACCATTCTTTGCCATCTGCATATCAGTACTTTGTTTCGGATGTGCAGTCAGGGAATACAAATGGGACGGATTGGACAAAACTCCAAATGAGTCCCAATCATAAAAATTTGATGTCAAACTTGCAAGTGCTAACGTATTGGGAGAACCGAGATCACCTTGTGGTGGAACTTTTTAATCCGTCTAAATTTCCGGGTCGTAGTTTTACAAAGGAAAACAATGGTAGACCCTCACGCGGCAAAACTAGTAACGGCAACTCAACGAGTCCACAAGAAGAGAACAATGAGTATCCGTTAGATGTTAGTTGGGGTAACAAAGAGAACTTCTTTTACATTCGGATTGGACGAACTGAAACGGACGAAACCATCTTTGACACCAGATTGGGTCCCATTATCTTATCTGATAACTACATTTCCCTTGCAACTGTGCTTCCAACACCATATTTCTATGGATTGAAAGGTATGCCAGCAATGCGAAGCTATAAAACCTTTGAGCTATGATAGTTCATAGTTAGTTAGAAGTCATGTTGCAAATTCAGAAAATTATGCAGGTAGGAAAGTACAACGTTAAATTACATGTATATTTTACAGGGGGTCAAGGCTCCGCTTCAACGGTAACATACGGAATAGTAAATGGTTTCGAAAGTTCAGAGCTACCCTTCTACATCTCGTCTGAAAAGTCTGGCAGGTGGCATGGCGTTTTTATCGACACTACTGAACCTATGTTGGTTCAAACTTTACAAGCCCCAGGAATAATGTTTTACTTGGAAACGGAGCTACCTGAAATCAATGTCCACTTCTTTTCTGGACCAACTCAGCCAGATATACTTAGACAGCTACATGCTCACGTAATACACATTGACCTGTAATGAGAAGTTTTGTACATTTATATTGTACTTAAGATTATATAAAATTATTACAGATTCAGAGAAAGCACAATATAAATCACAAGCCAATGATTCCACCTTACTGGGGCCTTGGACTACATTTATGTAGAAAAGTGGAAAATGGATCGGTAGTTATAAAGGAAATTGAGGAATTAGTCAATGGTCCAAAAGGAATCCTTTATGATTCAGACTGTGTCGACGAGTACCTACGGCATCCTGTTGATATTGATGAAACTCGATTTGATAACATAAATACAATTTTGGAATTATTAGAATCCAAGTCAAAGAAAATTCTGCTTTCTCAGAAGGTAACAGAACCGTGGGACCAAAATACATTAAGCAATAATGCTTGGTTATTGGATACTTCAAACTCGTCTGACATAACCTATTTTTTCGGTGAAATTGACAACGCTACCGTTAAATATATTGACTTCTTTAACCCTAACTTGGGGGAGTTCCCCAGGCTCCCCACTAATCCTATTATTGGGAATTTCCTTAATGGGTTATCACTGAGTGACAACTTTCCCAAACTATACAACGCTTCTGAAACGTGTGGAGAGCCTAAAACACGCCTTCAATCATTATTCACGTCCCCCATGTCCAGTACAGTCTCCTTGAATTCCAGTTACTTTTGGGGTTCAGTATGCCCCGAGGTAATGCACAACATCAGCATAATTAGCGATGGAACAAATCAGAATGACCAAGGATCTCAATATTCTTCACATTTTCGTCTCCATAATAGCTACGGACAGGAATCGTTAAAAACTGTGTACAAAACGTTAACAAAAGGAGTAGCTGGAAATGACATGATGATCACTTCATCTTCCATTTGGACATCTTCTCTGTATTATGGGGGATTCAATGGTCTCCAAGTACCATTTTCCTGGAAAGGTCTTCAAGACAGTGTGACTCATACGGTTCGAAACTATGCCCTTTTACCAGTTTCTAGTTCACCAATTTGTGGATCAATGACTTTTAACATGACGATTCGACATGAAAATGAGCTTTGTCTGAGATGGTTTCAATTTGGGCTGTTATTGCCAATAGCTAGGAATTCATATGATAAGTAAGTGAAAGATATTGAAAGGTTTGATACTACAAAGAAGTTTTTATTCAACTAATTTTCCCCGATAGTTTCTAATCCTGATTGATAATAATTCTATCATTAAAACAGCATTTCAGCATTTGGACCGTTACAATTCTCCGATCTTTTCAAAGGCTATTTGAACGAAACCATCAAGAAACGCTACTCATACGCTCCATACTACTTTACAACGCTAGAAAAGTACCAAAGCAGTTTTATTCCAATGATTACTCCCATGTCCTTTTATTTCGATAATGAGTCTGACAGGATTTCAACGTTGCCATTGCTTAATCAGTTCATGATTGGAGAAGCACTTCTTGCAGCCCCAATAATGGATATCGGTATGATCTGACTTTCTCTTAGCTTTACTCA
>JAHZNG010004221.1:0-18171 GCA_027744375.1 Orchesellides sinensis | reverse complement strand
ATGATGTTTTTCTTGTTAATATTTTATATGTTGCGAGACATTTCCTGGAGTTGCCTGATGTACATGTTGAATTTCAATTGCTTTCCTTTATCGAAACAGAACCACTTATCGAAGATTTACGAAGTAAAGCATAAGGTACTTTACATTTACATAACGTCAATAGATTTATTGCCATAAAATATCACATCGCTCAGTTTCAGTAACATTTTTATACGTATGCCTATTTCTATTATTTACATAAAATCACAGAAATGCTTCTAATTTACATCAAGCATAATTACCTTTTATTATTCACAGCTTATTATGAACCCGAATATATATGTATAATATAGAATTTTCATGTACATAAATACTAAATAGATCCAAAACAATGATTCTTTTATATTATATTTTCTATGTAATTCGTAACAAAACGTGTTTGTAGTCTTCCCACATCCCTTCTCCCAAAATAATATGCTTATAAAATATATACAGTTAGAGTTATCTTTAAAAATATTTGATCATATGTACATAATTTACGAAACGTTCTGTACGTATAAACACCGTACTTACATAATTGGCATAAATAACAGTATTAAAATCAATGCATACTAGTACAAATTATAACTAAATAACACATTACTATTAGTCAATAATTTTGACTGCTACCAGAGCTCATATTTTTTGGTGGAAGAATCGACTGAATCCAGTTCCATATGTGTGACCCTTGCTGGTTATCCGCAATGCTAGATGCGGCTGAAGAACGAGCGCAGTCTGTTCGGTGGCAATTAACGTAACCTGAGTAGCCAGGTCGAGGTCTTCCTTGGCACAATGAGTCACTAACGATAGTGTCACCCGATACACATTGAACGATAACCTCTTGAATTCCTGAGAAGTAATATTTTAATATACATTAGAAAAGTAGGAAAATTTTGGTTTTAGATATTATATGTGATCTGAGAATATTTCGTGATACCAGTTCCACAAGCAACAGAACAGTCTAAAACAATTTTTCTCCATTCATAAAATGTCCCTTCAATCGGCTGCGACCTAAATCCCCCCGTTCCTGCAGTAAAATCTCTACTGGATGGAGAGAATTTCGACTGACCAGTGCGATGCGTAAGCGTAGATGGATTATTACTAGGTTCCCATTCTGATTTTACATCTATGAAGTCCATATCTAAGCTCCTGCCTCGGCCAGCGTTATCTTTATGTTTTTGCTTGGTCAGAAATATATCATTTGTTTCAGGATAGGAGTAGGTGTACGGGCTATTTCTATTTTGCTTAGATGGAAATGAAGGTGTTGCGGATGCGGCAGATGAGATTACGATAGGCCGTGAAAAGTCCACAAGCCCTTCATTTCGAGCAGATTTCCGTTGACCTGCTGAGCGTGATCTTTGAACTATAGACGGATAATTCCCTGTACAAATAACATTGGCAGCGATTATACATTGCTTTAATGACACTTATTTACGGTTAGTTATGAATGCATGTTTCAAATGTGTACCAGTTTCTTGTGAAAACTTATGTACCAACTCCTTCAAGCTAGATTCATCCATTCCAGGATCTGTTTTCAAAGGCTCCATAATATTATAGACAGCCTGTCGTTTATTTCTCGATGGTTGGAACAAAGATCCCATCATATTATGGTTGATTAGGTACATTGGCGTGTCATCCTCGCCAAAATCCTACCAGACAGATAAAAATATTGTTTTATTTTTATCACTTGTAGTCAAAAAGCCATATAACTAAACATTAATTTTTAATGCTTTCACGTACAACGCATTTTCCAGCCATACAGTAAGCTTTTTTGTCTTGGTCTCCTCTTGAGCAATCTGTCCCAGCTGGAAACCAGCCTTCTTCACCGTTTACCATGTAAAATCTGTATGCTATCGAGGCATCCTGACAACCTATTCTACATGGTCTATCGTTATCGTCTGTACGATAAAAAACCAAAGAATTTTATTAATGAAACAAAAGTACGTTGTATGTTTCATGTAACGTCAAGGAGAATTATTTTCCACCAGCAATTATTACTGCGCATCTTTACCTTTTGTTGGAGATAGCTGCATTCCAATCCCTGACAGACCGGATACCTTTTCTGCATATTTACTGCAGACCTTGGTCGCATATTCAAATGGCGTTTGTAATCTTGAGCAACCATTTGACTGAACCTTGAAAAATTAAATGAAAAATGACAATAATTAGCTTATGATGAAAGCAACGTATGAAAAATTTGTAGGCTTGCATGCAACAAGTTGTTTTTTTATTTTTTCATGGTTGCATTCCATCGCATCCTGTGATGTGAATTAAGAAAAGAAGGCATGCATTATATGTATACATTATAACCATACGTACAATTCAACTTACGGTATATTTGTCGGGCTTGCAAAGTCTAACGGAAAGAGACAGGCCAGTGCACAAAGTGTCATCTGAAGCGCACTGCCTCTTCACAAGTTGCAATCCTTTTGCAGGGGCCAAGCACGCCAACTTACATTCACTCTGAACCTCCCAATCCGACCAACCTGCTTTTCCACTTCTGTGATTGATCTTCACACCAGCACTTGCCCCACCAAGCCAGTTATTGTCAGTATTACCGTTTTTACTATGGTTTGGGATGACATCGTTGGTGCTGGTAAATGCACAATCGTCTTCGGAAAGACGGAAGTGGGAATAATGATTGCAACTAAATTCCTACACAACAATTTAAAAATAATTTTAGCATCAAAACAGCATTCCTTCGTGTTTTCTGTCTTCATAGCCGAAGCATTTCTGAGCAGTATCTATCATACCTGGCATTTTCCAGCGATGCAGAATGTTTGAGCGTTTTTCGGCAATGACATGAGCTTACACGCGGTTCCATCGGGGAAGCTCCACCCACGGCTTCGAGGACCACTGCTGTCAGTGGTTTCACACCAAACTGAACACGCTCTTTCCGCTTTATTACAATTGGAGTAAATATATTTTAGATCATAAATTAGACATTCCTGTTGACTGCAACCTTTCAACTTGTGTACAACGGGGAAATCCCAAACGTTAGCTTTCATTGTAAATTGTAATAAAAATATAAAGAGCATTCATACGGTCATTAGAGCCTGACATGTATCCTCGTCCACTGAGCTCCGTGTCGACTTGAGCAGCTCTGTTGCAAACCTCTGTGGCATATTGGGATATAGTTGTGCGAGTAGGATTTTTTGTGCAAATCTTTGCATGAAAAAAGCACATAATATTTTAGTTGCAAACAACAATACCCATAAATTTTATCCACTCCAAAAAAATCAACGCAAAATGAATGGTTTACTTTATTAGCCGAGCATGTTTTGTATCTTCTATCCGGTCCACTGCATTGTCTCCCTCCGTTTTCAGGTCTACATTGTCATGCAATCAATCAATCAATGTGTTTTACGAGCAAATATCAACATTGCATTTTTAGCTTTTTTTTAAATAGTCGTATTTTTGCTTACCGTGGGCTGTCACATCGTCTAGCAGCAAGTCTCACCCCATTTGAGCCCATGGTCAATGTCCCATCATCAGAGTAAAGACATGCTGAAGAGCAGTCTGTAAACGGGGACCATTTACCCCAACCTCCATCCAACGCCTTTTGTGTAACATACGCTGCAGTTTCACTTCCGGGCAAGTGGTTTGAGCCACCAGAGAACCCATCATGATTACCATTATTACTACCACCAGTACCACTAGAGAGATCGTATTTGCTAAGGGATGACGGGCCCGTTATTTTGGGAACACACTTCCCAGCACGACACCACTATAAATATTAACAAACACATAAACATGCAACAAAGGCTGACGTTTGTAAAATATATGCTTGCTTAAAAATGCTAGTTGCAATAATTTATAATTTAATATAAATATTGCATGAGTCGAAACATTTGACTGTATATTTTACTGAATCTGTACATATGTGTATGCATATAAAATTATTAGCTTTCATTTTGATACTGTGCAATTTCAATTTTAAAAGAAGTATTATATTATACTCTAACTTAACTACTAAACACACGTCAAATTTTACTGCATTCACAAGTCACAAAATATAAAATAACTTTCGTCTTTACCATGTCATCGGCAGCAGAACAACGAGTGCCATCCAAAGCGGGATGAGAGGTCCACGTAAAAAACTCTCGTCGACAATGAAGATCCCTGCAGACATCTTCAAGAGGCTGTTGAGTAGCATGAAAACTTCCTCGGCCGTATTTGAGTACGCCTAATGGAACATGACATGCAAAATAATTTAGATTGGAAACACTTGAAAGCCTGTACCAATCATTTTATTTCCAAGTTCCAAACAGCTTTATAAATAACATGCCATTGGTTCCTCTATATCAGTAAGGGTATACTAAAAGATTACAAGTATCATCTAGCATGTTTTCAACTTACATTGTCTATCTGCATCAAATCTCTCACCAGGTAGCCTCCCATCAGCATCATGGTCTAGCCATCTCTCAGACTGCGCCTTATCAAACAAGCATTTAGCTTGACTCATTTCCAAAAACAAGTCTAAGTACTTCTTGCTACAAGGTGACCATGTAATTTTCCCAGAGCCAAGAGTTGGTGACATGATGTGGCTCGTCGGATCACAGTTATTCTCCGCTTGAGGTCCGTCGTGCCTCATTCCTAAATTATGGCCAATCTCATGCGCGACCACAAACACAGATTCAAAATGCCGGCCTTCGTTAACCGTGCAACTGCTTGACTTGGTGCACATTCCTGCAACAGGGGCTAGTCCCACTACTTGATTACTTATCTTTCCGGATTGGTGCACAACGTAGAGATCTAGTCCCGTCAGAATTAAAGCGTGATCCCAATGCAGTGGATCTGCGTCTGAGACAGGATTCTCAGTCTTTTGCCATTTGCAAAAGTTGGTCAAAAATCTATCAATGTCATAAGGGCGAACAAGGGAGGGTGGGTCTGTTTCCAAAACTTCCAATCGTTTAAGTACAAAATCCACTCTATGCCCTAGAGAAGGATCTTGGTACAAAAGTTGGACTGCATTTATCATTGCCAAAACGATTCTGGTCACTTCTCCTTGCGTATCTTCTGGAAAGTTTTGTTGCATGTGTTTGTATAAATCCTTGTCGACAAAAACGGCGGTTTCAATAGTTAAATGAGATCGTGGTCTATCTTTCACATTTGATAGGTCCTCAAATCTACTCTGTTTATTGATTTCATTGGAACGATCAGCCCAAATTATTTCAGAATCTAGGGTGGATTTCCACTTGTCGCCAAAGACGCCATCGTCTCGCCTTCCTTTCCTGGAGCCTGTTCCTGTAATCGAATCTGAAACGGAGAATGATTTACTCGTGGTTCTGTTCTTATCCAGAGAATTCCAAGGAGCCCTTGCGGACGCATCTCCACTTCCGGTTCCAAACCAGTCAAAAGAGCGTGTGTTGGAAGGACCCCCAGCAATACTTGAAGAGCTACTAGAAGTCATGGAGCTTGTACTGGCGACGACAGAACTTGAAGTAGAAATTCCCTTTGCTTTCTTTTTAGCAGCGGAAGACCCTTTTGTATAAAATGGAACATCTTTTCCAGGATAATGTCTATCCTCATCCGAGCCACTAGATTCAAAAACTAGAATACCTTTACTCCAAGTAGTATCTGAGCCTGCCACACCAGTGTCATCATATTCTTCTGGGGCAGTTGGTATCTCATCATATCGTGAGCCCCTTGAAGGTCTAGACGCTAAATTATGAAGACGATGATGACGACTGTTTATATTAGTTTCATGAACATTTCTTTGCGTGTGATGCTGATTATGATTCCAATAAGAAGGATGGAAAGAGGATGAGGGGCCAGTTGAAGAAGTGCTGCTGAACCTTGGTGGTCCGCTATTGAAAATCCCACTCCCTCCATTGTCATAGCTAAACTGAGAGGAAAGCCTCCTTCCGCTTAGGTTAGATGCGGAAGTTATTGTACTGCTTGATCTAACTCCAGGTCCGCTACCACTTCTGTCTCGAAATTGAAGCCAGTATGAATCTGGTGCAATATTGATTGGTTTGTATGTAAATGGATCAATTGTTTCTGTGTCAAAGTTTGGTATATTTATTGGACTGCTCCGTTTTTTACGCCGGAAGTTGTGACCTGAACTCCTTCTGTCACTTCTGCTGGAAGTAGGTGATGACGTTAACTTTCCGTTGTTACTCTTTTCTTTTTCTGTCAACGACTCCGGGTCATTGATACTTGCTATATTGGAATAGTAATCTATGAAATCTGGCGTGATAATTGGCTTCGTCCTGTGTTGTGACAATAATAATACCGGATCAAGTTCATCATTATTACGGTCAGCAGCAGCTATGTCACCATCATTATGCCCATTGTTATCATTTGAGTTGTATTTCTGCCTCGTTTCAGCTTGTCGTCCTGGTCCGCTGTCGTGATGCATGCAAGTTTTAGTAAATTCAAAGTTTTCACTGTTGGCATCTTGATCAAAATTGTTATGTTTCATATCGGTATCAGCAGAATAAGCTTGTCTTGCTTCCAAGTTTGGCTTCTCAATACCAAATTTTAGCAATGAAGACGGTGGTTTGGGGACCACTGTAGTGGAGGAGGCTGACCGTCTAAAGATGATGTGATGACGGTCATGTCCTTTATCATTGTTGGTAGATGACTGGTTATCTTCTCGGTCTGTTGATTTTCCTGCTGGCAGTAATGATTTCTTTAACAAACGGTCAGGCAAAGGGTGAATGACATAATGGTATTGCTTCTCATTGTCGCCATTGGATGATGATGGTAGAATGAATCCTTTCTGTTTTTAGTATTTAAAAACAAAACAACACCAATGTTTCTATTTAGGTATTATTATGGTATTCATGATTGATGATATTGTTAAAATAAGAAAAGAAATATCCAAAGAATGATTTGCAATGTATCAAGTGTTATAAATTCAATACGTATGTATTTACCATTCCTCCACATAAATTCATAGCTACTGCTCCTCTCTCCAAGTCATTTTCCTTCCCCTGATGACTTGCGCTTCCGTGATAAAAGCATCCCAATTGTTTTTGGACATGCTTCAATGGCAGTATCTCACTCCTGTTTTCGTGTCGATGTAGATGAACAAAGTATGGATCGAGAAGATTTTGATTTGGATAGATGTCTAATTTAAACCGTCTTCCCAATCCATTTAACTGAATCTGCTTTTCTGGCAAGAATTGCTTTCCATTGTTGTTGATCGATCGTAGTTTTCTTTTAGGGCTGTGATGGCTAAGTTTTGGTTTGGTTATATCAAAATTTGGCACTGGAATTAAAAGTATAATATGGTTATTATATGGTTCCTTTTTTAAATGATAAAGAATTAGTTCAGGTGATGTTGCAATGCTAGAATGTTTAGTAAATTAATATGACATTGGGCACGCGCGATGGTGGTCTGAAACAATATAAAGTGGTGCAATTTTATGCTCTGTTAGTGCATGCAGAAATAAAAACTTATAAGGGAGTATTCTGTGCGACATTTTTAGGATATTCTATTGCGTAAAAACTAAGGAACAAAATGCTTAATATGGCTTGCAATTAAGTAATCGCAATTAGAACAGGACCTGATGTATCTTAAAAGATCATGTACATGCTAAAGTACATTACACCAACTCACCAAAGGTTTTACGCAAACCGGTTTAAAGTTTAGTAAGGGTGTTTAGATATTAAAAGAGGCATCACTAACGTTATAAAGTTAAGCATGTTTCAGCTCATGGTAAACTCTGAACTCTTGTTTTTTTAAAAAGCCATATTTTATTCAGGAACTGTTTAATTACATATCATTATTTTGTAAACTTCAAGGAAAGGTGGACATGCAAAGTTAAGGTAACTGAATCATGACAATATGCCATGCGTGATTATGACAGGAAAGGTTTAGATCCATAGTTATTTAGCTAGTTCCTAAATAATATCAATCCAGCAATGGTGTTATACGATTTTAGCAGTTGCATCATTTTGTTTTAATTTAAGATGTCACCAATATGGTTAAGCAATTCTGAAATTTATACAAGGCAGAGAAATCAAATCTTGGTGTAAAGGACTTATACGTATATGTATGTATGTATGTATGAATGCCTAATGAATGCATGCCTAGTTGATTGTTTACAGTTTTGACTTATACTTTGATTGTAATAACATGCATTTCACGATATTTATGTGAGCTTTAATGTTTAATCCAGATTTATTGAACATAGAAACTGTCCTGTTGTAGGAACGATCAAATCAAATTATCTATAGATATTCATCTACGCAGATTTGGTTCAAATATTATGGCATGATGTTAGTACCTTAATATGCGTAATGCGAACTCGTGACATGATGAAACGTGAGCTAATTTATTGCTTGTCATCGCCTCATCTCTCACCAGTCAACACTTTTATATGGTCATCGTGATTTCAATGACCGAATTGCATTCACTAATAATGAAATGCCTAATCGATCGTAGTTTAAATTGCCTAAGCATATTACAAATTACGGTAATTCACGCATTTCTTCGTTTACATTGTCGAAAAAATTAACGTATTTTTTTCATCAATAGATAAACTATAAAGAGTTCTGTAAAAAGGTTTTCTATACAGTCACCGGTTTACTTTACTTGTTAATGATGGATTTTAAATAAAAATGTAGAGAATTGATTCCGTATTCAGTTGGCGCCTATAAAAAAACTTTCTTCTCGCCACTAACATTAGTACCAAGAGCCATTATTTAATAATTCATTTATAGTTCTTTTTCATCAAATTTTACCTCTGAGGTTTGAGTCCCCTACCTCTATATTAAATTGGTTATCGCTTAATATGACTAACGCATACGGCATACAAACACACGCACATGTCGACTCTATCTTTATCAAAATGTCGAGATATTCATGATATGATGTGTGATGACTATTAATTTTCTTTCACCTTCAGGCCTTTTCATTCAATTCTCACTTTCAGTTTCGATGAAAATTTAGTTACTTGCACATACATAAGGTAAATGCTTTCTGAAAGATGAATCATTAGTAATTAGAACGATGGAGTTTGATGGGAGCACACCAATACCGGTTTTGGTTTGTAAAAATTGAGCCATACTCGGATCTTACCTGGCTTTGAATACGACGAGGACGTTGGCGACGGACGGTGACCAAAAATTCTGTGTATTTCGTCAGGTGTCATTGCATCCCAAACAGCCTGAAACAAATCAAATATTTTGCGTTTTGATTATTTCTAAATCTGTAAAACAAGTACACATTATGTAAAATATACATAGATTCTTTCCTTTTATATTTGAAAATTAAACAGCATTGATTGTAGACGCTTGAGATTCATTTGTCATAAGGGTTCAATATGTAATAAGCGTAGGAATTTTTACGCATGTTTAGTTTGTCATGTGTTACAATTCACAAGTGTGCAAATAAATAAGTGCAATATTGAGAATCTATGGCGGAATTTCATCTTAGTTATTGTACTCATAGGACATTGTACAAGGTTTATGATTTAGTACTAATGAAAGTGAAAGATTTGATGACTCAAAAGTCTCAATATATGTTATCAGATTGTTGCGATAATTGATTTGAGTGACGTGGATAGCCAAGCGTCAATTGTTGCCATTCACGAATTCTAACGATGCAATGACAATGACACACTGAAAAAGTCCTATTGAGCTCACTTGTCCATAGAAATATTTGACATGCTTTTTAACGAGTAATCTAATATGTAATTGCTTTAAAGTTGTGGTAAAATAACTAAGCCTACAAAACGTAGGTCTACGACTACAAAATAAAACAATACTTCTATCTATCCACCTTTTGTACCTAAATCAGAAAAAACAATCTGGTTCATCATATTATCAGGGACCCGAGCCTAAGTGCGCAAGGACCTTAGTTATGCAATCTCACCTTAATACCGCATAGGAACGACAAATTTGGCTTCATCAAATATGAGCCTCTCGCTACAACGAAATCCAATCGGTCACAGTTGAGAGACCTCTGTAATTCTTCTGGTTAGTTTTTTTTGCAAGAAAGTGATTAATATCATTATCTTATATGAGGAGGCATACGCATGTTGTGCAATTTAATATCTTAAACTGTCTTTGATAAGGAAAAGTAAAAATAATACTCCTTTCAGCCACATGTAACTGAAACATGTATGCATGACTTTGGTGGAAATAATATGTAAAATCTTACAATTTACATTTATTCCTCATCGTAGCAGGTTTCATTTGCAATAATTCATAGGCATAGCAAAACCAGAAACAGACCTGCAATACAAATGCTCAGACTTTGACAATCTTCCTACTGTCATTTACGTATTTTTTCGTTGAGATTTGTTTGTACAATATGATCAAACAAAAATTGAGTGTAACTATTTTTTATACTTTTCCCTTTACTACAAGATAAATCTGCAATAATTTATATATACCACACAACAAGGGTGTATGCATACTTGCGTACGTGTGTGTGTAAATTATAGGATGCGTAATGCATAGATGACCGACAAGCCTTAAAAATCATTCGTGTGAAAAATGAAAGAAGAAATACAAGTACCTATTCATATCGCCTTAAAATCATTACTCATACTACAACACACGCATACCCATAGTCCAATAGGTAATATGCGTTTTATCGTCTACAAAATGTAACTTAAGTTGTAAATTGAAAACACTGAAAGCAAACATGTGCCTCAGCAGTCCTCAGTCAGTCGTTTTATTCAATGGCTGCGCGTCCCTAACCTGAAAACTTATATTTATTAGTCAAGGGTAATACAGTAATTATTTAGTTGTAAAAAATGAATCCTTTTTCATGCTAATGATAGCATTTTTAATACTGCGAGCGGCACTTTGAGGCATGATGCCTTCATTTCCATAAATTGACTTTTACTATTGCTACTGTAACAATAAATGTCATTTATTTAAATAAATTATTTGGAGAGTCTAACATATATAGCCTGAGATATACGGATTTTTTAGTTGGATGGGAAAGACTAGGAAGAGCTAAAAACTAAATTAAGTTATTTTTCATTCGTAATTTTTATTTCATGTACATAGCCTCTAGAAAATGCCATATGTCACGCCGTGTCCACTATACTCACTGATTTTCATGCCAGATTTTACATCTAGATCACCGGTAATTTTACACCGTACCACACAATCAAGATGTATAGCTGGACTATAGAAAAAAGTAAACCATATCAGTTTGCTCATCGAAGTGCGAATTATTACATGCATGATGAACTTTTTACTATCTTGTCTATTTGCTCATACTTGGTCTCAGCCTTGCATGCCTATGTGATCTTTATTACTCCATTTTTGTAGCGCAATACAAGAAAGAGAAAAAAACTATGTATATTAAGCTATTACACGCTATGATTACCACCAGACTTGATCCCTGCCGACGGAGTTTTTTTGTGTGCTTAAGATGTGTAAAATTCAAAGTATATTTAACTTACAGCTTGAAGTAAATAATAAGATGAAACTAATAGGTTGAAAGAAGTGTTATTTCATTATTTCATATATATACCTATGTATATCACTTTATGTTCTTTATAAAAAAATCAATTTGTTCCTTGTATGATAAGCATCTGTCTTGTAAATGATAAAATGCATTTCTACATTTACATGAATATCATCCTTTATGATTTAATCTTTTAATCCTTTTATCACTCATATTTAATCCTTTGTATTAGTAAGATTGACATGAGTCCTTAAGGGAGCTGAGTTAATTATTATTTTTATTTTTAAAATCAGTTACCAATTGCTTGTTTGTGTATGTCTAAGTCTAAGAAGGTCCTTTTATTCATATTTATGAATTTTCCGGTGAGAAATAGGTATAAAGGCTCGGTTTTTCTGGGTTAAGAAACTATAGCACAACAACTTTAATTTTTAAATGAAATACTTATATATACAAACATTTACGTTTACATAGATTTACGGATGTATATGTACTACCTATATACACTTCATCTTCCTGTTCAAAAATGTTGAAAATTAAAAAAAAATTAATTGTAAAAAATTGTAACGTAAAAATAAAAACCAGGTCTACTACGGGTCACCCTCTTTGTATTGTGCCTCAAAATTGAAACTGACTAAATTAAATGTTTGATTATGTAAATATTAATTATATGCATACATGTGCAAACTTGAAATGCCCCTTTCAGAACAAGTATCATTTTCTCCAATTAAAATGCTGCATGATTACTGTATCTTACGTTCAACGTTAGGAAAATGGAAGGTGATTATACTATCGACCATATAATCACAAGATTATTGATATGTGATTTGCATAATTTAAAACAATCTCATGCGGTAAGTGACTATTAATCTGATGTTGAAGGAGTCAATACAACAAAGGTGATGATTTGATTACTCTCTCCCCAACAAGACTTGCAAATGTGCCAGTGAATCTTAACTGATGAATGACAGAAAGCTGCCGCTGGCTGCTTCTTCAAATGCTAAATTCAAGTTTTTTTCACTTTCATAATAAATTGTTTAAAAATGAAATAAGTATGCGGAATGCGGACTACTTGACTTTGAGAATCCACGAATGGGATGGTGCACACGGTTTAAAATGCACATGCTACAAAATGAAAGGAAACGGTATACTTTTTTAGCTCTAATAAACTTGATCAATTATGATTCTACATGGTTCAGAACATGATTGTTCCACGCTCATTCATTCAAGTTCACTTTTACTCGATTTAATCATTATGCATTTTTATCTTCGCAGTATATACTGTAAGATAAGGATGCTCCAGGCCCAAAAGTCGTAAAACTGCATGAAATACACATTTCGCACATTTCATGTAATGAAATCGATAGTTGTTGGTAGTTGGTATCAATGACCCAATGACCATACCGCCAGCCAGACACCCATCAAATGTTATATGGGTTCTTATCGACAAGCACAGAGTCTGTTTAGTGCATCAATCAAAAATTAGTTTTTAATCAAATTATGTCATGTACGAAGGTGTGTTTTCTACAGTCTACATTAATCATTATGCATTTTTATCTTCGCAGTATATACTGTAAGATAAGGATGCTCCAGGCCCAAAAGTCGTAAAACTGCATGAAATACATATTTCGCACATTTCATGTAATGAAATCGATAGTTGTTGGTAGTTGGTATCAATGACCCAATGACCATACCGCCAGACAGACACCCATCAAATGTTATATGGGTCCTTATCGACAAGCACAGTCTGTTTAGTGCATCAATCAAAAATTAGTTTTTAATCAAATTATGTCATGTACGAAGGTGTGTTTTCTACAGTCTACAATAATGTGTCAGATAGGTAGTTAAAAAGTGAAAGCTATTATTTCTTTATTTTCATTCCTTGCAAGGAGCAAAAGGTATCAACGTACAATTTTATTCCTGCTGTCATCGTACGTTAAGTAACCAAAAACCACATTGCACATCATCAGTTGCTTGTTTGTGATGTCAATTTTATATGTAATATTGCAAAAATTATCAGTAATAAAATAAAATAACTTATTTTGTGGTTTGGCCTTGATGCATGGCTGTCTGTGGGTTTTGACTTTGATTTGGTATTATATATGCTTGTCATAATTATTTAAAATAAACTTGTGTGAAGGTATAAATGTGCAAACCGAAAAAGAAAGATGCTAGCGTTATTAGACAATATTGTCAGGTTTCAAAATATTTCGAAAGTACTCGTAAATTTGAGAAAAGAAAACTAACAGTTGGAAAGGCTTTTCAAAAATATCGTCAAAAGTATGATATTACAGATACCTATTCTTATCACCTAAGTATACATTCAAAAATCCACTGCTAATCTAATCAACAATTAAAAATCTTGTCGTTCTTCAAAATACAGGTAAGTTCAGAAAGTGAAAACACTTTCGGAGCTCGGCACAGGAAGGGAAATCGCCTTGCCTTGGCTTTTTAAAGAGTTGTACAAGCACCGACGATACTGTGAGTTATTATGTATATTTTTAATTATTGTCTAAAACTGCATACAAGTTTACAAAGTTAAATGAGGAATGAGGCAAGTAAAACTTTAAACAATCAAATCATAAAGCATTCAAAAATGCCAACAAGTTGATAATGTGTATTCGTAAATTCATATCATGTATCGTGTGGCATTGGCCTTTATTCATTTGAATTAATGACAGAAAACAGGAAGCTGTAGTTTTTGGCATTTTATTGTATTCTGCAGATAACCAGACCGACTACAATTTAGTTAAATGAGCTATTGAAAATAGTATTGAGTAGTTGATGGCTTATATGAAACTAAAAGCTTAAGCTGAAGTATGTCCATTACATATGACTTTTTTAAGCCTTTGCATATTATTTAACCTTGCTTATTCCCCCTGATGTCCGCCTTATTATCGTAATTAATTTATACAAGTCACTTTGTGTTTGAATCATTTACGTAATGATATTCCCATCTAGTCGTGTAAATCTTTTGTAAATCTTATTACGCATGTTATGAAAACTCAAGCCCATGATCATTTTCTCAAGTTTACTTTTACTTTTACGCAACCCAACATATACTGTTCATCATTCAACTGTCAGTTTTGATGGAAGTCATCTTAATCTAATCTCATTCTAACTGCCTGTAACATTTCTCCCTAAATGATCGCATTGTTTTTTCTGCATGAGCATTGAAAAAATTTCACCCGTCTTCCTTGTTACGTTAATTAATTCAGATTATAAATTGTTAGCACAAGCTACGAATACAAAATAAATGCGTAATGCGTTTTCTTTTATACATTAACTACAAAATAGTTAATACCGCCATAGTGTTCCGTTCTTATTCTTATCGTTTGATTAAGTACTTAAGAAGGTCTGTTTGACATTTAAAAAATATAGGCATTGTTTTATCCTTGTTGACTTTAAACTTTCATTTCGTCCACATTCATCAACAATCATAATCATGAAACAATTTTCTTATTACACTAACCGAATGTACAAAAAACAACATTGCGCACACGCCTACTTATATGCAAATCTGTGTATCGAATTAGGAGCAAAATAGGTATGAGTGATTATGTGACAGAACAAATGAGTGTATTGTAGAAAATGAAAGCAGGAAGCTTCCCATAGAGTAATCTCTCGAATGGAATTCCGGTTGAAGGTCTTTTTCTTGATTGCTACGTAGGATGTTTAACTCTTGACAAAAAATAAATGATTTTGTGTGTTAAATTAAATATGAAATTAGCTGGGTTGATAAATTTATGCACTAAGTCTAAAGGATGTTGCCTGTTTGTTAAAGGAGGTAACCACAATTCATTATCTTGAAGTGTTTCACAAACGCAAGATGCATTTTAATCTCTCGATTATTTTCTAAAGTTTATCAGACACATAACGTCGTTCATTAAGCAATTTTAGTTTGATGCATCCTAATTACCGTTTACTATTTAATTACTATTACAATCCTAATGCATTCATTGAAAAGCAAAATACCGTGCCAAAAACTGCATTCGTTTACTCCTTTTGGCAAATCGAAGTTTTATCATTTAGTTAGCAATAATGTCTATACATCCTATTTCGCCTTTGTTGTACATAGGCATACAGATTTACTTCCATTCTGTATACATATACTAAATGTAAAATCCCAAGCCAAATAGACGATTATAAGCATTTCCATACAAGTCTTTACGTGACGTAGCTAACAGGGTTTAAGCTTTAAATAGCTATATTATTAAATCTCTCACATAGAATGCGTATTCATGGATCAGTTCCATTGCACTTTTAAAAATGACTTCGTGCATATTACCAATACGTACATTGTACATTCTACTATTACAATACAAACATGGATAGCTTTTAGCTACATACATCCAACGTTTAATGAACTCTAATTTCATTGCGCCATATGGCAGAATGCGATAGCTTACTGGATCGCTCAAAATATACATTGCATGGCATTTCTTACTTGTAAAGTATATGTTAATACATTTCAGCATTTTGTGTGCATAGAATTAAGATATTAGACATGCCTTTAGGTGAACCATATTTCCGTTGCTTATGCAATTTTAAAATAAAATTCAATTCATTATTACTCCATTACAACACCCCATTTTAAACAACTACAGGATTTTGTTTGACTGGGCAAAATGTCAGCGCTTTACAAAATGAGATCACACAGAGTATTTACGTTGGAAGTTGAGTGAGCTCCTCTGAAATCAAAGAGAAATGAAAATTAAATGGTTTGATTGAATGGAGGAGATTGAGCATTGTAATGTAAAACATAGTGGTAGTGTAGGTTAATTAGAACACTCATTGTCAACCCATTCTATCTTACTTGCAAAACAAAGCCTTCAATACTGTAATTGTCGTAATCTAATTACAAAAGAAATGTTTGTAATGTAATACGTATAATCCATTCCAAACACACTAGTGTTTACAAACAAAGGCTCTTGCTCTGTTTTATTTAATAGCTCTTCAGGAGGAGTCATTCGTGAACTTCCCGTCGATGTTATGAACATCATGCTCATTTGCATAATAGGACCCAACAATTGTTGTATATTGATTATAATAATAATGGGAACTGCTCATCTAAGCCACTTCAAACCATACAAAAGAAGCGTGAATAAGGTAGGCTTAGTAAGTAAATTAAATGTTTTAAGGATACGAACATATTAAGTAGGTAGGAATTTTACTTTCATTCAGACAGGAAAGCCTGATTTACTTTCATAATCTGGTCAAGGTAAGGTTTTATCATGCAAGTCCAAAAAACCACGCACTATAACGTTTTGAATCTGCATGCGGTTATAAGAATAAAAATTCATACTATCACCCCTAAGCGTTTCTGTCCATATGCGTTTGTTTCTGTCTATAAAGTAATATTTTTTGTATCACAAGCCCATTACATAATGAAAATAAGATAAAAATGCAGTATTTCTCACATTTCGCTAACATGCGGAAATTACCTTTTATCACATGATTTATTACCTACCACAAGGTGCTTCGGTAAATGACTTGGGCATTATAACAGTTAAGTCGACACTGTATTTAACAAGGTTATGTGAAATTGGTATGAAAACTTCTCACAATTATTCCTACCCGAACTTGAAGCAAAAGGACTTGAAATCAATTTAGATATACGAGCCCCTTCAGGCAACTTTTGTGATATTCCTTTAAGGAATAAGGACCAAATCCCTTTGAGACATGGACAATTGCCAGTTTCATGGACCAGTGAGTAATTGGTAAACATAATTACAGGCTTTCCCAAGTAAACACACATTGTAAGCAAGCCGTTTATTTATAAACATGAATGTCAAATGTAGCTTCCAGTTCCCAGCTATATGCTGTTTATGTGTTCAATCCTGCACATATTCATACTAAGTAGCCATGCAACATACCTTTTGATGGAAATTCAAACCGACTAATTCGAGCGTTTAATCATGTGTTAACGTGTTAACAAGTAGCATCTCATCAAAATTACTTCAAATGTCGTTATAACTGTATGCACATGAGAATGACATGACATGGATTAAATTTGTCGTCGCAATCAATGACAGTGATCAACATTTTCAAATGAAGCCTTGCTTCATTAACAACTACCAACCATCAAACTATTAGACAATTTCACTTAAAGGCAGAAGTGATGTCTGATAAACGGCATAACAAATCCGGTGCATCCCACCTTTCCGCTGCAACTCCATCACACAGAGCCAAACAGTCCTCAATCCTGACCAAAGGGCCAACCCCGGCATTAGCCACCGTAGACGAGACAAAAAATGATAACAAAAATGTAGTCACGACAGTGATTGCTACGCCAGTGTTTCAAGCGGAATCCGAAGAGCCAAGAGAAATCCAACCGACAGACATAGCTGTGGGACATGTGTTTTTTGATGAGCTTAAGCATACTAGAACTAAGCTGCCTAATGGGAATGACCTACCACCAATATTTGATGTTGTAGGCAATCACGACATTGAAGATCTTGTAGGACAATATGTTACTTGATTGGAAGAAGTCTGAGGAAAGCAAAATGTCATGTGTTTTTTTAAAGTCCCGTGATTGCGTTTCTAATAAAAATGATTCCTATTGTGCATTCAAAATTTTGAGGATAAAATGTGACTATTAAATATCTTTGTAAAAGTAACTACACATTCTTATTCATATTTTATTTCATGGCCCCATCCCCATCATTTTCATTATAATGTAGAAGCTCAGTGATTATTTACTTTGCCTTGCCGTCAACAATGAAAAAATGTTACCGGAAAGGTAAATAATATGCTGAATCACTGGTTGCAAT
>JAHZNG010004220.1:0-19585 GCA_027744375.1 Orchesellides sinensis | reverse complement strand
AAACGCTGATTTTTTCAATGCCATTGCGTATTTTTTATGCTTTTAAAATGAGTTAGTGTCATATACGTAAATTCAAAATGTTACAAATATGACATTTCGCAGTTCAAAAAGACATAGTCATACCTATTCCTACTGTATATAAAAATGTCTATGAATTTTCCAAAACTTCCCGTCAACATGAATGGTACATTGTATCATGATTTGATGGCGACATTTACGATCTTGATCATGACTGATTGATGGTGATAAACAAGCTGATAACAATGGATGCATGCTCTAAGTACCGCGAAAAATTCATCATTATGATATGTAGTGAGTGACTCATTGTTGCAGACATCTTTAGAACAAAAAGCTGGAGATTCCAGTCATCCGGGAAATTAACCTTTGTATTAACATTTCAAAATAGACCACAGCCCATGCTACAAAAAATATACGTTTCCTGGAACTATGCAATCCTCCTTTCCTCTACGCTTGGGTCACCAATTTCTCACACCTCATAAGTAATGCATGAAAGAATAATTCCAGCAAACCACGTAAAAACCATTTGCTAAAAGTTCAACTCATGATACGACAAATGGACTCGAGTGGAATGATGAATTTCATCTTACGACAAAGTGTTATGGCATGTATACATACCGGGATTTGATAAAACGTTCCGTTCCTCACAGACGGATAAGAGTAAAGGGGGACGACAGGGACATGTCCATCCTTAGCAAAAATTGGCCCTTGAATCGGAGTAACCCGAAGTGCATTTTTCTGGTCTCCTTCTCCATTATTTTGTTGAGGAACAGTTTCATGATGAGTAACTTGAACTTGATGATGTCCAAGAGGGGCAACATAATGGACGGGGTAGACGGGAGCATAGTTGATGATTTGGGGTGGGGCGTTCCTTGAGCGTTGATTCTTTGTCCGTCTCTTTCGTTGCGTGGATTGTGTAGGAGGTGGCTGCTCATTGTTGACAATTTCGTCAAAGCTATTAGTATTGCTATTTCCAGATGAAGAATATTCTTCCTGCGTTGATTCTTTGTCCGTCTCTTTCGTTGCGTGGATTGTGTAGGAGGTGGCTGCTCATTGTTGACAATTTCGTCAAAGCTATTAGTATTGCTATTTCCAAATGAAGAATATTCTTCCGGTTGTTGTTGTTGTTGCTGCTGCTGCTGTTCTTGCAGTTGTGGCGGTAATGGTTGCTGTTGATACTGCTGGGGAACTGGAGCAGCCTGATTTCTATAGTTCACATTTGGGTTCCCATAATAGTCCCTTTGGGAGTTAGAGTAGTTTGGCACGATAGACTCGGGAATCGGTATGTTGGCAGCGGCTGCAGCAGCAGGACTGGGTGGTGCTTGACTTGGTACCCCTTGTTGTTGCTGGTAGTCTGCTGTGGGGGAGGATGGCAGAAGAGATGTCTGCGTAGAGAAACGATTCGGTGCAAACGGTGGAATGGCCTGACCAACTCCACTCCCGAATCCACCAAAGTTTGGCACAAAACTTGAAAAGTTGAAGGGTTGAAGATAACTCATTTTGTATTATTTTTTATAAACTGGAAATAACAAAAACGTATGCACAATCACCACCACCACCACCATGCACAATGCTTCTAGCACCGACACCAACCCCTTTGAACTCCTTCCGGAATGGAAAATTCCTTGTAACGCTTTTCTACTAAGGCGTATCCCCTTAGTTCCGGCAGTTCAAGGTCTTCCCTTGTGATGGCTCACGTATATGTCTGGCCTTGAAACTTCATACGTACAACGTTGGTTCAAAAATTGGTTTCAATTTCTTCTATAGAATTTCTACCATTTTTGTTTCCCAAGATAGCACAAAATGAAGAACAATTAGCATTTGCCCTACTTTAGTAAGTCAAGTTCAGACTCAAGCGCAAACAATGCTGAGACAACAATGCAGCACAGTCAATCTCCACGCTTGGTTCGTCCTCAAAGAAAACTGACGAAAAGGGTGGGCACACTTTGCCCATAAGTACTAAAAAGCTAAACCACCTGAACTGATTTTTTTGTCAGTTCCTCAACTAAACCTAAGTTAATATACACGTTCGTGTGTGAATATAAATACATCAATATACTTTTTGGAGCCGAAGACCACGCTGCCGTTGATAATGACAAATAGTCAGAATCAGCGCTCTCATATTTGGTTTTTTTAGTTTCATGATAGGCAATACATGTGGACTTTGTTTGTTGTGCAAGGCGTAGTATGCATAATGTTTAATACAATAACAATAATCATGGTGTGGTTTTCGCTGTTTAGTGATCTGATACGAAACAATGACAATGCATACACTGATGATCATGGGGACGATGATGAGGCAGTTGATGCATTCCTTCCATTTTATCCATTGCATCCGAAGCTCTTCATCTTCATACATTTCATGGAGGACCTTAAAATCTCAAACATTGTAATACGAGACACCATCGTTTCTAAATGCTACTGGTCTGCTATCTTGTTCCTCATTTGTATTCATAATTCATAACTTGAATCGATGATATTTTGTATGATAAGTGTTTGTGTAGTACACATTTGTACATATGTTGTTGTAGTAATCTTAATGTATGGGACAGAATAATCCCTTGTAGAATAGTTTGCTTGATCTGCTATATTATTACCACTTAGCTTTTATTATTATTGCTATCATTATCTGTCATCATGATCACCTTACAGTCATTTTAATACGTATAAACATGAGCACTTGCATATGCATATTAACTTTTAACCCTGTACATGCCCTTTGTTGCTGTAACTAATTTAAATTAGTTAGATTAAGCATCCCTTACCCTACCTACAAAATGCTACGTAGTTATTGTTTGGATGACGCCAAAAGAAATATAATGCGATGATGGAAAAAATTGACGATTGATGATATGCGGATGATTGAGGATTCTTTGAGGGAGAGATTTTTGATTGGTAGCGTAAATGTATTGAGCTAGGTTATTCCTTTAGGGAGCCTATGAAGATATGAGAGCTTACTATGAATGCCTATGCATTTCAGAGTAACTTGATAACATATACCATTCCCAGTGAGTCAACTTATGGTGCTTTCTTGATTCTAAGTGGATTTCGCTTTTGTAGCTGCCAAAATGCATCGATAACATGCAAATGTAGTTCAACAGGAGGACTTAATATGATCCAAATTATATTAATGTCACAAAGAATTGAGTTATTTAGTATGGCTGATAGACAAGAATATTATAGTACGATCGTTGAAAATGGGGCATATTGGTTGAGTCTGAAAATGGATTGCAATTACTGTTTTGTTATAAATGGTGGTTTTACATTGATATTTTCCTCATTTCCACCTTAATTGTTTTACTACATCCTTGCGTTTATTGTGCAATTAGCTGATTATTTATCCATTTCAAGGAAATGTTTTAAAACGATCTTGGCAGAGACTTTTAAGCGAGATTAGATACTAAATTTTACAAATGCATAACTTTCAACTCATCAAAAAATGAAATTACTAAAGTTTTATAACTAAAAGCTTTTTTAAGATTTAAGCTGAATATCGTTTTGTAAGATACTCAGACCTTGCACTGATATATGTATAATGCCTGGAAAATAATAAAAAGCAAAAACAGATCTTTTGCAAAACACATCAGAAGCTGTTGATGTTCTTTGTGCTCCTGCACAAAATGTACTAAACGTATCAATTTGTAAAAGTAGTACAAGTTCAGGGATTAATCTAACAACTCATAAATCCATGAATGAAAAAGGAAGCAAACTACATATGTATTCCCATTCCCATACGCATCATCCTATAACGATGTGTATGAATTGATTGCTAGTATTGGGCGTGGTTGGTAGAAGTAGTGGACAGTAAACATAATATCAATGTTCGTTAAGCTATCGACTTAAGAGAAGTTGTTTGAAAGATCCATTTTATAAAAGCTGCATAACAGAAAGAATTCGTCTCCAGTTTAGGCTCAAGCTATATAAATAGGAAGTTCCTCCATTGTAATTCATAGTTCGTCATATATCATGCATTATGACGAATTTCCCGTTAATAATTTTCTTAAAATATTTTAATAAAAACATGGCTAATGCACAATACAAGCAAATTATACTAGAAGATATGGGAACTTCTTGTCAATAGCGTTTGGATATTTTCCAAATTATTAGTGACTCTACGCATATTTTTATTTTACATTTGGTACAGGAACTGTCCACAACTTCACAACGCTTTTTTTTGTAAAGTAACATTTTCATTCTTTTGCACATCATTATTTTTATTTCATATATGTATTCCATTAATTCAGACTCAATCTCAATCCCTCAATTCAAAGATCTCATTAAGATTCATCGTCCCACATTACCCACAAAAACCGTTGTTTTGTTGTTTTATGTGCAACAGAAGTATGTGTGGAAACGTCTTTCAATCTCTTATATTACTGTGTGGAATAAATTCCAATTGGGATTACCAAGTTATTGTAATGTAATTTGACCATGACCACACCCGAGGTTGTATGTTAAATGGAATACAAAACATGAACATGAAACCTTGTATTATACGCAGTTGACGACACCAATACGTTTTTACCCCGAGACTTCTTAGTTCATTTTGTATAGCTGAAAATATAGATAACAATACAATTATGAAACATGATGTACAAGCCCAAGCTAAGAGAAGACGAGCACTCTGGAATAATAAAAAATAAGCCACGTCAAAAGTATTTCATGAAGCCAGCAAAAGTGATAACGATATCGCATTCTTTGCTCCATGTGAAAAAATCCATCTCCATCTCGGTGTCAATGTGATCAGCAAAGTTTGACGAGTGAAATGGAATTCTCAGAATTCTTAGATCCCTGCGTGGGTACCTGAATATAGCTCATTATACAGACTGACCCACTTTCATAGCTAAACATGCGTCCTCAACACTCCCGCAGTCCGTCTTCGCAATAAGCTTTACTCTTGTAACGCGACTTATGTATTCCATAGGTCTTGCGATTTGCAAGGATGTTTTTGATACTCCTTGAAAAAATGGATTCCGAGTATCCATATATATGTAATGTAAACATAGGACGTAGTCCAGCAGCGTGGTGTGTGATGAGATTTTAGACTTGTTTTGTTTGACATGCTATGACATGACACGATCAAGCTGATTGGATGCGTGATAAAGAAAGTAAACCAAAAGATGATGAAATGAAGGCATTTATCAAACCGATAATTCCTGATGGTATACGATATAAACTATGGTAGTGTACATTTGTTTTGAAATCCAGTTTTTGTTTTGCCTCCTATAATGAAATTCTTTGCTTGATCGAATATTAATTGGGTTGATTGATGTTCCATCAAATATCAGTTTCCCAAGAACAGTTCAGAGTTTAGTTTGGATACCAACGCCTAAACATTATCGACATACGTAGTACAACTTTAGATATTTTGCGTTCCTCCAGCATGATGTTTTGTAACTTGAGCCATAATTGCCACATGAGATTAAGATCAAAATGCCATTGGAAAATATGAGCTTGTTATTGAACTAAACACTTTTCTAGTTTTACTTATTACTTTTCTCTTTCTGGTGAATGGTTATTTAGAGGTGTGCAAATTAAGTTGCAAAATGTGGTGTGAGGTAGCCAAAAAGTGTTGACAGTAATTGTACAACATTTTTTATGCTAGTTTTCCAACTAAAAGTTCAAATTCTTCTATTAGCTTGAGTACTCATTCCACATAGTGGTTTGATTAATGGGAATGATGACGACTTGAACACAGTGGAGCAGAAAGGTACTGAAACTGGTCCAACACTCACTGACCACTTCTGACGCATAACTTGAGTTTTCAACTTGTCAATCATTCCAATTTCACTCTAAAAGCTCATACTTAGTATATCCCTACATATACAAAATAGCAAAAAACATACAAGCTTCTGGCTTCTGGACTTGATTTTCTGGAAGTGTACAAAGTATCATTGTGCATGTCACCCCAATTAAAATACCAGAGCAGCAGGTGTGCATAATTAATCGGACACCTTGTGGTACAAGCTATTATTGAGACTTGCAATTAATTAGTCATCAATTGCATTGCATTGCAATCATTCCTAACATAAATACGTATTTGCTTATATGTACATATATTGGTACATAACGGCTCTGGTTTTTTCCTTCATACTTTATTAGAACATCAAAGCAAACCAAGTTAAAATTACTATTATTAAACCGACCCTTCAAATCAGCACCGCAATTAATCATTCATTTAAGTAGACACCTATTCTTATGCAGCCAACTTACCTTTAAAGCAAAAACTCTCTTTTCAATTAACTCGTCCATTCCTTGATCCCCATTTGTCCAGGTTTATATTTTGTAGCAAAAAATTCATACACATATACCTTTTTATGCTCGTGGTTTTTTGTGACATTTTTGTAGCTATCTTTATTTACTCGTACCTACACAATATGCACAGTAAGTTACAAACAAGCCTTGCATTGTTAGCATTTTATAATGATCTCCATAATTCTCAGAAACGGATCACATCATATCATTTGCTCATAAAACCATTTGATTTTTTTCACCTGCTTCAAGATATCTATATAAGACAGACAGGTTGACATGCTTCCATAAACAAAAATCCAGATCAAACTTAAATGAAGCGTGTAACTTTTCAGACATGCCTGATTAAATAAACAAGGAACAAAACTTTTTCTTTTTTACACGTGATATGATTGCCTTTTGTCTGCAATGCTGGTCGATATTTTGTATGTTCACCGCACACGGGATTGTATTCACTTTACAACTTTAACTCGATCAAAGCAGAAATACAGAGAAATAGAAAAATATTGTGTTTGTTCAGAAATTTATGAGTTGGACAGCTCATTAATTTGATTTGCCTTTTTTATTGTTGGGACATTCAAAAATTGTATTTGTACTATGCATACCAGAAAACTGTTATTCCATTTATCATCAATCGTTTATATTTATGTTTATTGAAGCCAGTCGAATAGACTTGTCGTGCCTATGTCCGTGTGTACCTACCTATAAAAACGATAAAAAAAAGTGCACAAATGTTGTTCATCAAGTTCATATGATGAAAAAGTAACATCTTTATACTATAACTGACCAATGCTTTTGTCCCACTAGATATTATGAATATGAAGATATTAAAACTGCACAAGAACAAGGAGAGGAGGAGGAGAACAAGAGTAAAAAATCAGGTACACATAACCCAAGTCCGGTTAGAGTAAGAAATTTTATTATATAACCTTCCAGGTTTGTTCCCTAGCCGTGTCTTTGTATTATGAAAATCTTTGTTTTTACTATGCTTACTGATATGCAATGCATATGTTCATGGACTCTTGAATTGTGGGTTATTAGTTCATTATTATCTGATTGATAAAACAACTTCTGAAATAACTCCTTTGTTCTAAAATAAAAATCTCGGGCCAAACAGGATGTCTTCATCGTTATTTCATTTATCCGATGTCGACGCACGTACCCTAACTAAGATTCACAAGTAGCGGCTTGCCATGCAAATATTGTGACATTAACTTGTTTTATGCGTAAATGATTATTGCTTTCTTAGAAAAAATCTAATAAGTATCATAACATATGAGGTTATAACATATCATAACAAAGGTTATGAAAAAATGAGCATTTAAAGTGACCAGTATTACAAACTACAATGCGGCAGATTTGATAAAATATTCATAGATACTAGAAAATAAAACATAAACGAGCTGAAATTCAAAGATTTTCAAAGCGCTTTTTCAAAAGTAATAAACCCGACAAACAGGATATATAGAACTTGCGATTATTTAGACTAGTTGTCTGTGTTTATGCTATTTGGTGTTCAGAATAGAGCAATTCAAAAATTTTTACAAGAAGACCCAAAAATGCCGTTTTTTCAAACCCTATTTAAATACTGTCGATTCTGACAACAGATTCGGATTATTGATAAAAAATGGACACTAAATCATGTGCCGCATGCATATGTTAAATTACAAAGTTTCAAAATCGTCAAGGCCGCTAGCGGTAAATTTAGGCATTAAGTCCGCGTTGTTTATTCTAGTTGCCCCTTTGTTAAAGACTACGTGTGCCTAAAAAAGTTTTTGCCAAATAACTGTTTTAAACGGTCATTACTAGTATACCGTTACAGTTTTTAAAATCTGAAGCCGGATTCTTCATTTTTATGAAAAATGGACCCTAGATTATGTGCCACATGCTTATCTTGTTATGAAAATTTTGAAACCGTAACGGGTTCTAACGGTAAAATGTAACCGTTAGTGCCCATCTCTGAACTCATCCAAACCATTTGCATTGGGAACCTATTGCTAAAAGAATTTTTCGAGCCTAGGAGCGCAGTTGCAGACAGACAGACACTGGTACCCACGGGCGAATCATTAAATGGACGAAGAACGCTAATGTAAAAGATAGGAAAAGTTTTGCCATGGGGTTTTTGCATTGGAGCCCAGTGAAGTACCCTTTAAAATACATGGTGATGTACTATGTATCAATCAATTGTGATCAGTCACCGATTTTGCGCACCGTTCACCTTCTCTTTCCTCCTAATTCTATTCCGGTACCATTCTTAGTAACTTGCTGAATCGCAAGTTAATAAAAATTACTTACCTTACATTCTCTTTTGCTTTCTTTTCTGGAGGTTTAGAGTTAGGTTTGCAATTACGTAATTTCTTCTTGTTAACGTGTGTTTATAACTATTAAGCCTGAAAAATATTTCCAGACAGGAAGTAGAAAATGGATGGAATGGCATTCTTGCATTGTTACATAATATGTTATGAACAACAAAACAGAAAAAATAGTAAACAATTCAATGATTTTTATTTACTAATCTTTCTCCACAAATAATGACTAACTAATCGACACAAATTGTTAAAAACTGAGATGCATAAAACGTACATATAATATGCATCCACTCAAATGAACATTTTCCTACCATGCTATGCAAGTTCAAAATACTTGGTCCATCCTAATTCTCCTTTTAGGAATTTTAATCTGGAATATTTTCATATGAATTATGAATTAAACCCTTAAACTGTAAATATTTATCACTTTCATAGAGACGCTGGTTGGTTTTTGTGTAAAAATATCTGTTTCGTGCTAGCTTAGCTAACAATAAATTATATGATATTAAATAAAATAGGCATACATAATAAGTAAATGTGGAATGCAGGAACTATGAACTAACCTAAGTTCTTGAATAAATATTTCACGATTTTATATGATAATGGCAATATGACATGCGATTAAATGAAATAGAACAAGTATCAAAGCATATAAAGCGCGAGTCGCGACTGATATTTTTTCTATCTCCGTATAAAAATGCCAATTTGAATGACGACCGTCATCATTGCCATGCTTGTGATCTTATCAAGTATGAGGAACAAGTTGTTATACCACACCCCGTGTGTCATGCTATATGCAGTAATACCATTACGAGACTGCATTCCATTAGGCCAACTTATATTTTCTTTTTATATCTCTTTTACCTATGGCGTATAAACCTCAAATTGGCATACATTCCTTTGTGCATCCTCAACAGCAAAATTGCACTTTACTATATAGATAGACCCTTCTCCGTAAAATCAATTGTTCTAATTACGTTTTACTAAGGAATTAAGAACTTCTCAACGAAACTTAGCAAAGCCTCAAAACTAGTATCTTCATATTTTTACAAAATCGGTATAAACATAGAATATTGTATGTCTATGGGTATAAATGAATTTTATAGTCCGCAGCATATAGACACACTGACTGCAATTATAATTATATTGCTACTTTTTGTAATATGATCATTTTGTTTAGAAAATTATAATACTCTCGGAACTGTTATGCTACAAGTCATTGCCACTAGTTTCTAATATTTTCTTTCATCTAGTCTTATTTTAAGCTTTTAACAACATAAATAGCTTTAAGGTTAGCTGTTCCACTTGTCTGATAGGAGATGTTCTCATAAGCTGTATAAAGTATAACATGCAAGATTTTAAGCAAATGTAAACCAGGGACCGGCTTTAGCAATAACAACGCAACACCACCATTAACAACCTATATTGCTCAAACGATTTTTTTTGATAACCATTTTCAACATTTTTCTTTATTTCTGTAATATTCTTCTTAAGCATTTTATCATCATATTACATTCAACAAGAAGTCTATAACACATTTATGTTTCTCATATATAATGCTTCCCTTAGAAGTAGTAGTAGTAGTATAATATACTTTTCATCAAAGATTTTTCGCATTTTCTTTCGCTTCTCTCTTTTCCTGCTTCTGTCGCAACTTTGCTTCTTTGCATTTTATCCAGCCTTCATTATATCATAATAATGATTAATAACAAAAGAAAGTTTTCTTCATCGGACAAACTTGAAGTACCATCAGTAGTAGTATCATATAATATGTAATGTAATCATTAGAAATAGTTGATTTTTTCAGAAAACGAGTTTCAATGCCATGTCATAATGTTTTTATATTCAGTTTCTTTTCATCTGACATGGTGGTCTAGTTTAAGACGAGGAGGTTTCTCAATTCTTATATTGGATACAAAAGTTGTTTTAAACAATTTTCAAGCAGCAAGTTTGTATAAACAACATTTTGCTTCCTCAAATATGAAAAGCCTTCTACGCCAATTATCATCATCATCATAATAGGTTCAAAAGACGAGCTTATTTTTTTTACTTTTCCCTTTGTTAAACCCTCCTACGGTAAATACGTTTTATTCAAAAAGTGGTCTTAATTTTCTTTTCAGGATATTAATTATTTTAACATTGAAGTTAATTGTGGAATCACCCGCAAGCAAAAAATGGTGATCCCAACAATCCTTTTCTATTATTACAGCTTGAGTTCTTTCAGTTGTTCCACTTGGATGATCCCCAGCCACCCTGCTAAATCAAATCAACCAACAATATAAAGTTAAAAATTTTCAAATATAGTTGCCCTTTAAGAAATATTTTGAATTTACTCACCAGCAGCTTCTCCTCCATCATCAGCTGGGGGTCCCAAGCGTGTTGATCAACTTTAGGTAATTGATGCTGCTCCACCGGCTCCAATCCGTATGGGGCATACATTGGCTGTTGATGATGTGGGGTATTCTGCATGTGCACAAGTGGATGCACACCTCCACCATTCATCATACGCTGACCTTCGTAAATCTATTTTCAAGACACATAAAGTTAATAACTGAAAACAAAATGACTTATTCTGGTATTGTCAAATCCTGTAAGTGTGTACTATGTACTATGTACCTGTTGTTGTAGTTCCATGATTCCCCGACAGTCCATCTCATCAATGAACCGACGGCCTAAAATATTCCTTGCATCTTGCCCTGTTCCACTGTTCTTACTTCCTGGTGGTCCATGACTACCCAAATTCATATGAGGGGGTGGTGGTGGTGGTTGCTGACCTTGGTTCCCTGACACATAGCCAGACCCTCCTGAGGGGGATGACTGGTTCAAGCCGGGATACAGTCCACCAAACCATGGTAAAGGTTGCTGTTGCTGTTGTTGCGGTCCAATCGGGTTGCCACTAGAAGATGGGATGGACAATGGTTGGGGCAATGGAGCAGAGTCAATGCAATCCAGTGGAGACACGGAAAATGGCGGAGGACCACCAGCGCCCATGCTTGTTCCTAGATTTTGTTGTGCAGCATTATTAGAACTCTGTTTCCATGCTCGTTCCCCACCAATAGGTCGTGGCAATCTACGATCATCCATTTTTGGTTGCATTTCTGGAATCGGATCCATTCCGGGGATGACACCAATAGCATCTGCAATGCTCATCCCAGACATGGTTGTCGCTGCGAGGGCAGCAAATCCAGGATAGTTCATTAGAGGATCTTCCGCAGCACTCCAGCCACCTATTCCAGTATGATTTTGTGTAGTACCGCTTCCAATTACTCTATTCACACCAGCACTGCCACCACCCACATTAGCTCCAGGCCGGATCCCAGGGTACTGTGGGCCCTTGAACTGGTTTCCAAGTTGGTGCATTGTTGAATTAAACTGGGACTGCTGTGCTGCAACTGCTGCCATTTGTTGTTGTTGAAACACTGAATTTGGTGGTTGATTAGGGTGCTGACCTTGGCCACCTCCTGGAGCAACGGACTGCATAGCTTGTGCAGATGAAGTTTGATTGGCCTGCTGTTGGGATGACTGGACTTTCGTCGCCGGCAGGTTAAAGCTAGGTGCCCTTGGGTTGAGCCTGGAGGACAGGACCACATTTGTTGGTACAGGAGGAACAACAACACCAGGACCACCAGGGACCTCTCCACTGATTTTTTTTAACAATTTTAATTTTCAGTAATCCATCCCGTACCATACAAAAGTTGTCGGGAGAAAAAAAATATTTTTTTGCTTTTGTTAGCCCCATGCTTTCTTTTCAATGCACAAACCAACAACTTCCTACATAATTATGTACAGCTTTTCCAAATGATAAGAAAATAGCTACACAGTTAAAAATATAGAGACTTTAGACAATACCAAAACTAAGTTACTATTTCTCCAAAACTGAGAAAATAAATAAGAGACAGGTCTAAAAATGTATAGGTTGGTTTGTACGCAAGAAAAAGCAGAGGAAAAATATTGACAGAAAACAAAAAAATATTTAGATGTTTCAGGAAAACTGAAAATTTTACTGAACGAAAGGCAAAATGCTTGAAAATTTACAGAAAACTGAAACGGATATTTGAAAATACAGGAAAAATTCAACGAAAAAAAACGAGTGAAACGACAACTACACGATGTACGTCACGACAGATTAAACATTACCTTATTAATAAACATGCATTTCAATTTTAATTTGTTTGAGAACGTACCTGTTGTTCGAAAAAAGCATTTGCTGGCTCATAACATCTTGTCCTACTTGCCCATAATGCTGCTGGACACCAAAAGCTTGCTGTTGTTGCTGCTGCTGCTGTTGATGATGCTGATTCTGTTGTCGAGTTCCAGCATTGTAATTCATCAAGCCTGCAGCATTAGTTGTAATTCCAGCGGCTGCCGCAAAGTGAGAGGATAATGGCCCTTCCATCCCAAATCCAGCCGGATTCTGCGCAGCTGAAGACTGCTGACTCTGCTGCTGTTGCATTCGGAGAACGGGAGAACCCATTGTTGTACTACCTCGATATCCAGGCGCCTTTGAAACATCAGCTTTTGGAACATTGGATTCCACTACGACGCTTTCTCCATCAGCTTTTACATTAGCCAAACCACTTCCTGGTGGCACCTGTACGTTCATTGCATTTCCATTCTGGAGTCCCCCAGGAGGGCCACCATGGGCATGAGACATTTGAGCCTGTGATGTACTCAAAGTTGTAGATATTCCTGACGCAGCCACCGAAGCAAAATTCATGGCGCGAGCAACACTACTATTTAAAGAGGTTGTGCTACCAGACATCAAATTGCTTGAACCCAGTCCACTGTGAACTATGCCAGCTCCACTGTTCTCACGGAGGGCCAAGTCCCCAGGAAACCAACCTGCTGTTTTACTAAATGTGTAATTGAAAGGCGAGTACTCCAATGGAGTACGTTGCTGTTGTTGTTGTTGCTGAGACAGATCAATATTTGCTCCCGAGGACATGACATCTCCAATCACACCTGTAGAACGATTAGAGCTTGATGAGTTAGGGTTACTGCCAGGTGCCAGATTTCTTGGAGCCTGATAGTGCTGTTCAGATTCTACACTCCTGTGTTGTTGCTGCTGATCTAATTCCGACTGGGGCTTCTCTACACCATTCGTGAGAATTCCTAAAGGTCCGTTTGCCATGCCTTGTAAAATATTTTGTGGAACTGTAGACTGTTGTTGATGTGCCTGTTGCTGAGTTTGTTGAATAGTGGAAAATGTGGACCTACTGGAAACCTGATGCTGACTCGTACCGCTTGTCTGAGATGGAGATGTGGATGTTGGAGGTGGAGTTGAGGAGGGAGTTACTGGAGCTCCAGATGTTGCTCCTGAGGTAATCAGTCCCGAAGTAGGTGTCATACGTTTACTTCCAACAGAAGTTGGTGTCATATTGTTGTTTCTCTGACCTATCTGCCGGTTGTCCCATGTTTGGGAATCTTGTTGCGGTGCGCGTTGGGACTGCAATGGCTGCTGAACCAATTTTGCAGCGAATGTTCCGGATTGATTATTACCTGAGGATGATGATCCGTGTAAACCCATCGAACGCTTGCTCATGTTTCCTAAACAAAAACAGTTTTTATTACAACAAAGCTGTGCTTAATGTGTAAACATTGAACAGTTGTTTGACCTATACTTACTCTGATTTTGTTGTGAAGACACAACGACAGGCTTTTTAATTGGTGGCGATCCGGACTTCATGCTAGCCAATGGAGGTGATCCACTTCCCATCATTGATGTGACTGTTGTTCTCTGAGTAGGCGATCCCTTTAAGCCTTTTCCACTGCCTGAACCGAAGGAAGCGGATTTCATTGAGGGTGGAATGACTATGTCAACCGGAGTACTTAAACTACGGCTATTTCCACTACCACCGGTACCAGAAGAGGATGAGGAAGCAGACTGCGGCTGATGCTGTCCAGGAAGGGTTGGGGTGATAGCTGATGCATTTCCAGATCCCATCTGCGATGAACTGCTAACGCCAACTGTGGTATTTTGTTGTTGTTGCTGCTGTTGCAACAAACTTGTAACAGATCCAATAACAGGGAACTGTCCAGTTATCGTAGAGCTACTAGACGGAGGTGTGGGTGTTACAGATGTTCCTGATGCAGATCTGATCGGTAATAACTTTTTCACGTCGATATCAGGCTCATTCATTAGCGCCGTAATTAAATTATGGGCTTGCTTAGTTGCGTCAGCAGATCCTTTGATTTGGATGGTTCGTTCTGGCTGAACTTGTCCCTTTTGCTGTTTCTCAACTTCAATATGGGCTCCTGTTGCCTCTCTAATAGCGTTTATATTGCACCCACCTCTCCCGATTACACGGGAGATGACAGATGAGGGGACAATAACTTTCTTGGACCGGGATGAAGGACAGTTACGTGTAACTTCCTTCCAACCATCATCTTTTCTTCCAGGTCCGGGTTTAGTTGGTGCTCCGCCACTAGCAGCTGTGATGTTTCCTCCAGGAGTTGCAGATGGTTGTTGGTTATTTAAAGAAATAGCGTTGTTGGCACTCATCGACTTGTTTCCAGTTGACGATGAGGAGGCTGAAGTAGGAGGTGAGGTGAAGACTGAATGACTTTCGATCCTGTCATGATCTGAAGAGAAGGCACTCCCGCCTCCGCTTTTTTTCAACTGGGACGGACTTAGAGAGATGCCCATCAATGGCTCCGGGGCAGGGTTTGTCTCCAGCCCTCCCTTAGACTTTTTGTTGACGGAGGCACCTGACATCCTAATTTAAATAAACCAAAATCATGTTTAACTCGCCACTATTCTACAATACAAGAAATAAATGTTTTTAAACGTTATCTTACCCATGACTCGTTGCACTGAGAGCAGGGCCCTTGTTTCCACCGACCTGGTAGCCTGTTGAGCTTATGTGAGACTCTAAAAGCGCAACTCCTGAGTCTTTTCCAGTTGCTTTCTTATTTTCATCAGGTTCTCGGTTGTTCTTTTTCTTATTCTTGCTGCCAGCAGAAGTATTAGTCCCAGTCTCAACTTCAACTTCCCTAACTTTTTCCTTCAACACGTTATCCTTGTCAAAGGATTTTACAGAGGAAGATTTAGTTGCAACACTGGATGATTTGTTAGAGCTAGTAGCATTCAAAGTCTGATGATTCTCTTTTGCGCTTTTAATATTACTGAGATTTTTCAGATGGGATGACTGGGTTTCATGATTATTCTCACTGTCTACCAAAACTGATCTATTCTCAATAGGTGTATTGGTAGAACTGGTATTATTAGATTTGTTTGACTTGTTCTTCTTCTTGCGACCACTTTTTGACACTGCAGTGACAGAGGGTTCTTCCACCGTGTTGGTAGAGGTGTTTGTGGCGGGAACACGGTCAGGCAGGGGTGGCGTGGGGGCACTGGCATTACTGGAGACGGACTTGTTGCTTGCAGACTTTTGTGGTGGATGATGAGGAGGAACTTGCTGTCTCTGGTTTTCTTTATTACTTTTACCCCCTTTATTATTGGCTTGTTGCTGCTGACCAACGCTGCGTCGCTTGGAGTCAGCTTGGGAGGAACTAGAACCCTGGCTATTGGCATCGATTCCGGAGTCAATGACTTCAACAGCAATCTCATCATCGTCTTCATCGTCATCGTCGTCATTCTTACGCTGCTGCTCGTCATCTTCATCATCGTCATCGTCTTGGCCCCCATACAGCTGCTGCTTCTTTTCCTTCTTCTTCTTCTTTTTCTTTTCCCTTCGGCGCTGAGCAGCGAGACGTTTGGATTCTTCCCGACTTTTCTCCATGTCCAGCTCTTCTAAAAGGATTGTGGCGTTCTTGTTTGCTTCAAGAGCTTGCTTGTCCTTGGCTTGTTTAATGTATTCTGCACACTGTTGACAACGTTTTAAAAGATCTGGCTCATTCTGAAGGCCCAAGATATATCTGGACATTTCTTGGTCAGATGGAAACTGCTGTACGTTCTTTACTATCCAACGAATTACTTTGACATGTCCTTTACGAAAGGCTGCCATCAAACAGGAAATTTTACGATTATCCTGCGAGTCCAGGTCTGCCCTATGACGGAAGAGGATTTGTGCCACGTCCAAGTGACCACCATGACAAGCCAACCACAGAGGTGTGCAGCCTTTCTTGTTTCTTGCGTCCACGATAGCACCTCTGTTGTAACAAAAAATTAAATTTAAATCTTTTCTAATTCATGAAGTGAATTAAAAAAGTTCATTAAAAAATAATTCACACAATAATTTAGAGCGTACTTGTTAAGGAGAAGTTCAACGAAGCGGTAATGTCCTTTATCCGCAGCAATTGTAAGCGCAGTGTCCCGAGTTGCTGGAACAGGTGCCGCATTAACTTCGGCACCCTTCTCAATAAGGATTTTACCAACTTCTACATAGCCACCATTTGCTGCTTCCATCAGCGGTGTTAGTCCAGTCTATTAGAGTATTAAAAACAATTATAAGGCATCTAATAAATAAACCTGCCAAAATTTTTTGTAAGTTACTAGTTAAGTATTCTTTGTACGCAGAATCTACATCAAGAGCTCTGGCATTCGACTTGTCTGTTGGTGTTGTTTGGGTTGATGCTACTGAATGACTTTGTCCAGCACCTTAATTATACAATTTATGAATATTTCTGTTTAAACGCTATTTATAAAGTAGACATATTTACGATAATATTTAAATATTTAATTCAACTCATAAAAATTAAAATTCACACACCTTTACCTTTCGCCGCTTGCCCGGAACCTTGCACCTGCGAAGGATGCGGCTGATTCTGACAAAACGGTCTGGTTCTTTTGGCGACTTGTTTTTTGGGCACAGGCTGGACTGGAGCATGCTGGGATGCTACAGTTGGTCCACTCCCGGTGTTGTTTTGTGATGATGATGATGACACTTGACTACTTGGCTTTGAACTAGCTTGTTGATGCTGCTGGACACATTTATCTTTGGTTACTTGTCCCTTGGTCACACTACTAACGCTCCCTTTCATCCCCTGCTGCTGAGGATGAGCCGGTTGTTGGTGGTGATGATGTTGTAGTTGCTGCTGTTGTTGATGTTGTTGTTGCATTTGTCTCAATGCTCCTTCAGGAATCTGACTACTAAACTTTTCCGTCGGTGGAATAAGCCCCGCAGCAGCCGCTGCCGCAGCAATAGCTTGTGGCAGAGGTGGTGGATGCGGGAGTAGGATTTGAGGTTGGAAGCCAGAACCAGAAGAGTTGATAATTGTGGTTGTGTGCATTGTGGTGGTAGTAAGAGGTGTTATGCCTGCCGCAGCTGCTTCTGCAAGGTCTGTAGGTACTCCAACTCCAACACTTAAACCCGCAGGAGATGTCAATTGATAGGATTGGACTTGAACCTGGCCACCAATGTTGCTGCTACAACCACCCCCAGGAGCATTATTCCCAACAGGACTTGAGCCCACACAACTATTTGAACCCGTATTCTGAAGCTGGATCATTCCACCTTGAAGTGGAAAACAGTCAAGAGGAAAGGCAGCCGCTGCAGCACTCATTATCATTTCATTTGTCCCCGGGGGCAAGTTATCTCCTTCAATGATAGTCTCTGTTTCTCCATTCCCGTGTGTGACCACCACGGTCGTCGTCGTAGTTGTTGTTGCAGTTCCAGGTTGAGTGGATGTGCCACCGGGACTGCCAACTGTGATACTACTGGTGCTGCTTTGGGTTCCAGAGGCTGACCCAGGTGGGCCACCAAGAGAGATTTGACCTGTCCCGCCGGCTGAGGTACTGTAGGCTCCAGCCAGTGGACCTCCACTTGTTCCATCTGAGGTACTGTAGGCTCCAGCTAAAACTTGAGTAAAATCCAGCATCTCAGCAGGAGTTCCTTCCAAGTTCATGGACTCATACGCACCTGCCTCCACGAAGCCTTTTTTATCCCCTTTGTAAATAAACTGGGACTGGTGATGAGTCAATACCTGCTACAAATAGAAAAACCAGATTTTTACTTTAAAACTTTTGAAATAACTGACAATAAGTGTCTTGACCTAAGGAACTAAAAGTTATAATAAATAAAAACATACATAACACAATAAATGCTTTGTTGTATTACCTGTTGAATCTGCATCTGGAGGAAAGCAGGTGAGCCAACAAGCTGCTGCGTTGCATCAGGCATCGTCCCGATTTTTAAAGCCGCTTGACTCAACACAGTCGCATTAGCAGCGGCAGCTTGTGACCTGAGAGATTCTGCAGACACTTGAGACATCATCATTCCAGCACAACTAGCTGGATGCGTTAGACCAGCCGAATTTGAAGCCTGTTGTTGCGATGACACAATCCCACCTGGTGTACAAGTTTGTCCTGATGTCGGCAACGATTGAATGGTTTTCTCATTACTACTTCCACTTCCAGAGATTTGCTGTTGTTGTAATAGCTGCTGTTGCAATTGTTGTTGAAGCTGGATTTGCTTGCGAGCACTAGGTTTATTCGCCTTTGCTTTAGGTCGTTCACTGATGGCAGTAGCTGCAGTGACTTGAGATGGAACAAGTGGAGGTCCACTGGCTGGAGGCGCACACGCACCTGCAGTTGGAGACACCGGAGACACCAAAACACCACCGCTAGCAGAAGCACCACCAGAAGACGAGGAGCCAGCGATTGGAGATGTTAACGCAGTTGATACGGAACCAATCATTCCAGAAGCATTGCCACCAGTTGTTTCTGCTCCAGCAGGCCTTTTAACATGTACTTGCTGTTGAGAATGCTGATGAGCATGACCTTGCTCAGTAGATGTTTTGGCAGTACATGAGTTGCAGACTTCCGTACCGAGGATGGGAATCACGGAGGACGTGGAAGCGGTCTTACGTGGTGGCACATTGCTCGATGCTCCAGATGCGGTCGACAGCTCACCCTTGCTAGGTAGGATTGTAGAAACCGAAACTTTACCATCACCCAATGGCAAGTTGAAATTCTTCAAGTTTTGTTGAGCGTCAGCCGCTGGTGGTGTTGTTGATGCTGTCCCTTGGTTTACAGATGATTGCTGCTTCACCTTTACCACTGGAGTTCCTTCATTACCTAACCCAGGTTGTGTGGGCTCAAGTCC
>JAHZNG010004219.1:0-16563 GCA_027744375.1 Orchesellides sinensis | reverse complement strand
GACACTGAGACTGACCCGTCCACTACCACCGCAACACCCAAAATTCAAACTGGGTCTCTGCCCGTCTTGGGTCTTTAGTTGGGCGCTGGGCCGTTCACAGTTAAGTACCTCTGCCATTAGTTACCGGATACCAACCTCATTTGAACATTTAGCTAATCTAAGGGTATCCTTTGTATGTACCCCCATCCAGCACAGCTAAGCAAGCTGCTATACCTTCTATGTATACCTTTGGCATTGGTAGGAGTGTAGGGAGGATAGGGGTGGGTAGAGTCAACAGTCAACTATGACATGACATGACATGACCATAAACTTTGTGAATAGCCCCCCTTCCTTCTTCTTTCTCAACCACAGCCAACATCACAGAAGATTCTAGAAAAACGCCGAACGGCGTGGTCCCCCTCTCACTAACTCTTTTACCGTGTGTCTTTCCAGAGCTGGTGAGGTAGTCGTCTATCGTCAGTGGAGTCAGTAGCCATCTTGCCATTCCTCATTTCATCGTCAGTCAGTGCAGGTAGCAGTCAATTAGTTCAGTCAGATTAATTTAATTAATTGTAGCAATTACATTTAACTTATTTTGGTGAAGTACCTTTCATCCCAAGATAACATGTGTAATTTAATCATGTTGTCTTGCGATTAAGGACTTCAACAAAATTAACAGACTTTATCAATTCGTGTAAAGGCGGATATTACATTCAGCAGTGGTGGAGTCGGACTTAAGGTGGGACGGGGTAGAGAATGTTCGGCAGAAGTAATATTTTTAATTAACTCTCCGCAGCCCTTCTCTTACTCTGTCCTCACCGACCTTCATCTTTAATTATCTAACGCGAGAGGGATCGAGTAGGAGGACTTGTACTAACTTAGTTTGGTTTACTTGTAAGTCAGCTTACTGAGTTTTATAATAAGATTAATTTAGTATGTCTTTTTGTTACTTGACCCTACCCAAACTCATCTGGGATCCATCCACAGTCATTAATTAATGGGCTTCTGATAGTTGTGCGGGGTTAATCAGTAGTGTTGTAAAGTGGTGTATTAATTAAAATGATCATTCTTGACGACCTCTACTGACCAATCCTACCCAACACTCATCATATACACTCGCCGTCACCTTATCAGCTCTTGGCAGTCAGTCAGCCGTTTTCAGGTAACTTATTATTGCTACGGTGGTAAGGAGTAATTGGGGTAGCAGTTACAGAGGAGTAGTAGGGAACACACGGGCTTTAAGAGTGAAGAGGGACAGAGTCAATGGGGACCATTATTTTTTGTTTAATTAAATCCCCAGAACCTCCCTTGAATATGGTCCTGAGCAATATTCATCTTTAAAACATTATTTTCTAATGGCTAGGCAAACAAGGAATTTTAAATTTTGGGTGGGGTTATCGAACAGGTCAGTCATTGATTTTTATTTTAAAATAAAACCATTGTTGGCCTGTTCGCCAATCCTGCCCAGTGTTCATCTTTAAACCATGCCGTCACCTTATCAATCATCTCATCATTCAGTTAGCTGTTGTCAGTTAACATTTCATAACTTCGGTAAGAATGAATTGGGATTGGAATTAGTTCGAGCCACTGAGGACGAGGAGGAGGAGAACAGCGACGAATTTGGAAGGGACAGAGTGAAAGGGAGTTTTGGAGCATTTTTTGTTGCATTAAATCTCCAGGACCATCATTTTACTTAGTTCTGACCAATATTCATCTTTTAAAACAAATTTTCTAATGAATTGAGCAAAAAGAGCAATAAGAACTTTTGTGTGGGGTAACTGCCAATCCTGCCCAACATTCATCTTAAAACACGCTGTCAACTTGGCAGTCGTGAGTAAGTTGGTAAGTACGAGTCTAACCATATTTGTAATGTGGATTGCAAAGATATACTTTTTAAGTGGAGTTAATTAAATGTGGAGGGTAGCTAACCTTCTCTGGCCATAAAACGTCACTGCTGTTTTCAATACTCTGGACTGAGTCATCTTCTGGGGAGAACAAGGAGTCTTGGGAGGAGTTGTTGTTGTTCAACATGGAGTTCTCATCAGAGCCTAGCTCATCCGAAACACGTTTGGACGAAGAGATTATACGGGGAACTCCAGCGGAAGGGCCTTGGCCGCTTTGTTGGTTTTTACATGGGATGCAGATATACTCGTAGCCTGGCTGAATGTCTTTCCGTTGTTGGTACGTTGCCAGGTCTGCTGCTGGGTCACAGGTGCCGTGGACGTATCTAATTGCAAATTATTATCTTATTTTATGTGTCCTGATTATTAGGTTTCCCTGAATGAATTTTTACTTGCTTACTTTTTGCAGAGATGACATTGTAGCATTAGCTTTTGAGCTACGTGACGATAAGCCTTGCCACACATTGGACAAGCTAACCCTTTGTTTCTCTGTTGATAGCAGGAGTCGCACACGGAGAAATTGGCATGCCACCTTGACGATGGACCGGATCCAGGTGTTCGAGCACCGCAGTCGGTGCACATCCGACACAACTAAGAGAAACATGGTTAGTTAACGTAGTTTTTACTGGTACTGTTTCATATCAATCTGTATTCATTGCCTACCTTGCACTTCCAGCTGTGTTTAGGTATCGATGATAACGCAGGTCGTAAACAAAAAATATGATAGGATTTGTCACAGGTGTCGCACGAAAGTAGCTTGCTTTCATCTCCAGGCTGCCTGCAAGCTTGGCAAATTTTGCACGCTGGACACTGCCAACCTGCTCTGATACCTAAACAATGAACAAAACAAAATTTTGACATGTAGGTACTACTTAATTATTTTCGTAAACACTTCCGTTGCTGCTTCAAAATAATGAAACAGTACGTTTCATTGTGTTAACACTTTTTTGCAATTTTAACAGCACGTCACGTACCGGGGTCACAATTAAGAGCCATACAGGAGCCGTGATAATGCTGTCCACAAGAGCTACACATAAGCAGAGATGAAATTTTCCCAGGAGACTCACAAACCGTGCAGTTTGCCTTATCTCCAACTAACGCTACAGCTAAATCTAGGTGTGACGAACATAACACAGTTTTTGAACAAGGGTCTTGAAATGCACCACTGATGGCTGCACACGGGAAGTGAAACACTGCCCCACAATTTGGAGCTTTACAGATGACACCCGCACCCAAATTCCCACAGTGTAAGCATCGTTGATTGAGAGAACGGATTACTCCTACTTCCAGGTTAGAAAATGAGCTATCCTCCTTGTGCGTAACACCGTCGCACCAGTTAGCACAACCATGATGTACGTAATAGTACCCTATAATCATAGTTTCATTACAACACTTGCACGTAAAAATACCATACTAGAAGCAGTACATATTACGAAAGAATATAAATGCGTATAATAATGTGCTGTTGATTGTTGATAGTTTGTCATAAAATAATATATACCAGATGGGATGTCAAAAATGCTGCTATATTCTGGCTCTTCCGGATGACCACAGACCTCATCAACTGGCTCGTTCATACTTTCCAAACTGCTTTGAGATGTTAGCCTTCTAAAACCACAATGTTAAATATTATATAATTCCATACGCATAACTAATTACATCAGAGTTGTTTCAGTTAAAAAGTACTAATTATCATTCTGTTACTTCATCTTGTTCACAGTTCCTTTCTGCCGGCGACAAGAAAATCCGGGTTTTTGTCCTTTTTCATTGTTGACATCCTTATCCAACTTCCCTTTGACTGATAGCCCGCTGGACACAGCAACGGGATCAAAATTCTCAGGAATCTCCAGGCGTATCAATTCTCCTTGTCCTAGCATGCTCCTCTCTCCCAAATTACAGAATGCACACACTTTTCCAGGCCTACACAAAATCACAAATTGGTCGGAGGTTTGATCACAATTAGCTGATGAACATGCTGAATCCAAATGACTTAGAATGTTTGGAGCATGCAGAGAGCATACAGAAGAATCATACCATTGTTCTGGCAGCAGTGAAAAGTCTTCATGTAATTTCTCAAGGGAAGAAGCAACACTGCTCGTGTCAGATTCGGCAGCGTCATCTCCACCTCCTTGAGGTGATTCATGGCTTATTGCACTTAATTCTCCAATGTAACTAACTGCCAAGTTGGTCCCGCCAGCGGATAGTAACCCATCAGGCTTTTTACGGCCTTGAAGTCCTCTGTTCAACGACGGTCCTGGCATCCCTCTGCAAATTTTTAGTATTGAGTCACACAGTTCAGAAACACAGTTTAGTTGGGAGTCCAAGACTCTCAAGTAATGCTTAAAAATGGTAAATCACTGAACATGCTTACTACTAATCACTTACCCGTACAAAGTTTTAGTTTTTTGACTCAAGCCCAGTTTGTGAACTTTTCCTAGGCCAACCGTGTTGTCTTTTCGAGGTCTACCAGGTCCTCTTTTAACATATGCAGGTTTTCCACTGCCTGGCTGATGCGGAGGATGTAGCACTGAGAGAAGCTCATTTGACCCAACAACCCCAACACCGGGGTCGATCGAGTCATCCTGCGCAGTGATTCCCATTAGGTTTCTTGCCCTGATTTTCTAGTAATTCTAGAAACTAGTGTTGTGTCTACTCATTGTAAATTTTTATCACTTCAGAGGGAGAACTACTGCTGCTGGAGTTACCGATTACAGAACCAAGCCTACAAACTTTACACGAGTTTATTACAGTTTACCAGTATTCCAGCCAGTGCATTTTTTACTTCTTCTCCTTTTTTAGACTCAATTATTGTATGCAGGAAATAATGGTAAACTTATATTTACTACTACTAGCGATAGATAGGCTAGTGTAAATAATCTGTGAAATCTCTATGTGTGTATGTTTTGTGTATCTGTTCTGTATATGTGAAGAGTACTATGTGTACTCTCTAGTGGGATATCTGAGAAAGGGTTAAGCTTCTTTGATCTTTTAGGGATGAGAACATAGGGATGAAGCTATTTAGATTGGTGGTGGTGGTTGCAGTGCAGTGCTCTTATACTGGGAACGTATGGAAGGCATCAACATGATTAGGATGTGTGTGTATGTGTTGCTTAGGAAAAAGGTAAACTCCTTCATGAGAGATCCCCTTTTTTCCCAATGTCCATTCAGGTTGGCTGTCAGTAAAGGCATTTTGTGGGAATTTTTGGAAGATGCTTCACAGTTCGTTCCTCCTCAAGTCAGATGCCGCTTTGACTAATGCCACGTAGCTCATGCTACTCCTAAATCCAGCCAGGAATGGCGTAGTTCAACATTGTTATTCCTCAAGTGACCAACCCCATTTAATAAGTTACAGCCTGCCCAGCCACTCACAGCTTGGGACCTTGAAAACTGTAGAATCTCTTATGCTTTGACCGATTTTAAGGGGTGAGGTTTGACCTACCCAGCTTGATTACCCAACTTGGTCACTATCCCGCCTTTATGCTTTTACCGTAAAATTTATGCTTTTAAACTGTAACTGTATGCCGTTTAGGCAGCAAATCGAATGAAAGTTAGATAACATTTAGTAGCTTTGCATAAGGCACTTCCAAGAATAGTTTTATTTTACTTTTTTCCAAGAACATCACTATATGCATTTTAGCAAACAAGGAAGTCATAAAATCTCGCATTTAATGATATCAGCTCCATAATTCGGTTGACATTTTTGTTTGTTTTAATACTTTAATGTTTTGATACGTTTGAAGAGTATTTTTGTATTAGCGTAGTTGCGTAAATTCTTATACTCTCTTAAAAGCTTCTAAAGTTCCTTGTAAATGCGTAACCCACCTCTAGCAACTAGCCATCACAGCTGAAAAGTAAACAATGTCTGTGTGGTCGCTAAGGAAGTTAAGTCGTGCCTGGAGCATTGCGAGTATACCAGATTTTCTTCAATATTGTTTGAATTAGTATGAAGTAGTCTTGCACTAAAAATTTGACTGAATCATGTACGCTGTGAAAATTTAATCTTCCGTTTTTTATCGCTTTGCTGTGGGCTTTCCAAAACGATATATTGGTGTATGGTGACGAAGAGAAAACTTTAGTTTCCTATTGCCTTTACATTTATAGTAAAAAAAATGGATAAAATCTTAATTTGATGTAATTGATATTATGAAAACACAATGCAATGGTTGTTATCTGTATCAATTTTATATCTCGCATTTTATGGTTGTTTTAAAATTGTCCATTGTTGATTGTTCTCCAATAAATTTAATAGAGCCAAGACAAATTAAATATGATGATGTACTCCAATTGGAAGGGTTTAGGAATGAGAAAAACTACCAAAACAATTAATTTCTTATTGCTTGACTGAAAGGCTGTAATGTTGCGACAGAGGATTTTTCTCTTCTTTATTTTTTCGGTACTGACGGCGAACCTTTCTTGCTTTTAACAATGAATAATAATTATTATCATTATGGTTAACATACAAATTGGATAATTCAATCACAACTCGTTAGGGGCACGGTCATGAAATCTTGTGGTACAAGCAAGAAAATCATTTACAACGAAAACTTTGAACGTTTTCATTTTTTACATAGTTGATAGTTATTTCTATATTTTCTCGAAAATACAGTGATCTCGTAATTACAACCTATATGGTGGATATTTTATTTTATGATGCATCGTATTAAATATAATTTGTAACATGGTATACTTATAAATATATAGTGGTGCCTTAAAACGAATTTATAAAAATGGTATATATACATAAGTAATACATATTATGTATCATTTTCATACCCTTAATTAGTATTATATTGTTATTGGAGGCAATTAAGAGACGTCTTGAACAAAAAACTGCGCCTTGCGTCGGTAACGTCTTTTCGATGAATCATGAAAATTAGTTAATTAGCCGTAAAATATACATATAGCATGATTTTGTAACCCTAATTTTACATGATTGATTTGAGACGTGTGTGTGTACATTAAAGACATGATATAAGTGTGTTTTTACATATATGACGGATGCTCTAGGTGTCCAGTCTAAACTATTGTTTGTTGTATGCATTGTTCGTGAGTGTGTTTACGCAATTTAAAGTACTAACTAATTTCACTAACTGTCATTGTCGAATCTTTCTTTTAGCAATCGCTGATTCTTGTCTGGCATTTTTCTTTTTGGTGTAATATTACAAGGTTTTGTGTATATGTATTTGTTGCACATAATTTTTGTGGTCCAGAAATTATTTTCTGCTTCTATTTGACATGTGAGCAGTGACAAAAACCATAATATATGCATGTGTCGGTATTTTAGTTCAAAATATCATAACGTAAAATACTCCTCTTTAAAGATTGGGAAATGGAAAGTCTGGAATAGCTTTTATGAAACATTCACAAATTTTTGGTACGTAAGAAAAAACATTAATAATATTTTTGAATGCGATATGGAAAGCAAAGGATTACAACACGGCGGCACACAAGTTAATGTGGAATAAAAACTAAAAGAGCCTAATGCATTTTTAAAGAATATACTTACTGCTAAATCCTATTTTAGCTAATTTCTCATACTAGTTCGTATCTACATATTTGGTATTGCTATAACAAAAACATACACTAGTCCGGCATTTCAATTGAAACAATGGGCACAACAGGTTTCGAGTTAATCTTAGAAATTACTATTGCAGGAGTTGATTTGCTTGAGGCCTGAAAGTCCGACCCGCGTCCGTCAATATTATCCCTTCCACCCCCATCCTCATCATCCTGGACGCTGTAGGAAATATTGCAGTACTCTTGGAAACAAGGGCACACGTCTAACAAAAAGTGGCAAAAATTTTTGCGAATTCCAAACCACCCTGCCGAAATACAATTAATTTATAGAGTTATTTGCAAGACTTAAAAAAACGAGCAAACTATAAATCAAAAAAGCAGTCAGAGAAAACAAAGCACTTACATTTGTTACTTCTTTTATTGCTGAATGAGGTGAGTATCAGCTGAATGTACGTCAGACACAATGGTGCTACGGTCGCCATGTAACTTATATTCATATTCTCGTCTAGTTTATTTGTTAGTAATACCTATCGTCAAAAATTCATACACATTTTAAATTCCAATAAATTAAAGCCTCGTCTATTTATTTTTGGAAAGGATGTTAAAATTTTATAGATGACGCATACCTGAAAAATAAGTATGGGTATCACAAGGAAAGTATACCCGATCGCAGAGCTTGTTGAGCTTCGTCTTTGCTCAGCGTTAACTTCGGGCGCACGAAAAATAATACCGGCGAATATAATGCTATAGAGGACTCCTACTAGAGACACACACAGCAGTATCCATAATGGCACAAAAACGACTTCCCAGTCCCATGAAATGAATTTGTCGAGACGCAGAGCAAGAAAAATGAACTGGAGAATGTTGACTGAACAGAATAGTTCCAACTAAGGAAAAAATTAACACATAAATTAAGTTAAACCGGAAAGTCACATAATAACAAACTGAAAAACAGATAATCTTAAATATGCATACATCAAAAGATCTGTCATTTTTCACAGCCCAGATGCATATAGCTATTGAAATTATGGATATGAAAATCAAAGGTATGAAAACGAGGATCCACAAATGACGTTGTGATTCAAGATTATCACAGACCAGCAGTTCAAACATGAGTAAAAGGAGGTGAAGGGCGAGGGTCATCATCATAGCTTTGTACTGTATATAAGCCTCCCCTTCCATTCTACAATCAAACCCAATAAAAGTATTACAGTTAGCAACAATTTGTAATATTTACTATGCCAAATTAAAATCTACTCAGATTTTCCACATTATGTAAGTATTACCTGTAGTGTGGATGCCTCCACCAAACTATACTCCCCACCACAGCACCCAGAACAACCATAAATTTCCACAGCCATATTGGAATAAATACAGTCCAATAACTCCATGTTATTGTTTCGTCTTGACGTAGAGCGATTAAGATAGTGAAGACAAAGAGACAAGTGTAGACTACAAATTTGCTGCAAAATCCAATAAAAAAGTTTTCAACAAAAAATCGCCCACATAAATACGAGTTTCATCCGGATATTTTCATAGTAAATTGTTACACATTACCTAGGATTAAAGTCTTGTGAGATTCGTTCGACGTTCATTCTGCGTGTGAAGCAAATGGAATTCCTTAAGGAAACAGAGCATGTAAAAAATCAGTTAAAACCCTTATATGAACCTTTTTTTAACTTGGAAACATCCAATTATAGTTATAAAAACGAACTCACTATGAGTTTAGTCCATTGTGCGGTAATAATATGTGTCTTCATTAGGGTTGCGTGGTGCGGTATTCAAGCCTTTAAATATGAACAACCAAATAACTTAATTATTTTAACAATTTGAAGGAAATCTACATTCCTGAGTAAATGGTTGTATAGTACTAGCAATGATTTAGTACATTATTTATAATCGCTTATCAACTCTGATTAAGAAATGAGAAAAAACCGATTCTTAGCAAGTGGTAAGAGCGACTTGTTCGTTATTATGAATTTGCGCGGATTGCTACGTGCCAAATAACTGAGTATCTTGTCGGGCAAGAATTTGAAACACGAATTATGCATTTTTAAGGCAACTTAACCCTTTAGGGTTTCTTTAACTCTTTAAAATGAGTCGATCATTAAACTATTTCGTCTATGATCACGTATAATACGGTTTCTAACCAAGTACAAACATTTTTGCAAAATGCTCATTTCCATCACTTACAAAATTAATCATCACCTTAAACGATTGACACTGGTTTTTCTCACCTTACTTTATATATAAAGCACAGTTTTTACATATTCTCTTCCATTCAGCGAAATACCTCTAGTTAATGCACATTAGTATGTTGTCCAGCTATACAGATACTAAGAAACAAGTCAGTAGTAGACTTTTTATTGTGATAATTTTTTCCAAGTTGCCTTCCTTCCTTCGAATTTCTTCCTTATAAGCTATTTTTATCTGCAAAGGGTAAACACTGTATTATTTGTTATTATTATAGCATAAGGCTACTGCACACATTACACATGATATGATGACAATACTCAATACACAGCAGTGCAAAACCAAGGTTTACATCGAAAAAGCTGTTTCTGTGGGTTTTACATATAAGAAAGAGTTTTTTTATTACGAGATGCAATGTAACCCTTTTTAGTCATATACATGCCATGCTATGAGAAAAGTCATAAAATGCAGTGAAATGAAAAAGCTTTTTGTGTATATACGAAATACGAACGTGTTTCTTCAAGAGAAAATGTTTTAGCAGAGCGAAAACCTTCGTTTTTTACCAAGCATATATACCGGGTCATAGTTATCGTAAAACAAAATCATGATATAAATCTTACTTATCTTTCATCTTCATACCATCCCATAATTCCCATATACCAATGCGTTTCGTTTGCACTTTGTTTCGAAAGAAAAGGGATAAACTGAGGAGATTTGGAACTTTGGAAACATGGAAACTTGGAATGCATATGCATTGTGCAATGCATTTCCCCAATCTATCCCCTAGAAAATCGAGCCTGATCTGGTATCTGGCGCAATGCAAAATTCTATGATTAAGCTTTAAAGCGAAAATTCCCAAAGATTAAATAGATCAATTCTACTGCGGCTTTTACACCTACGCCATTCTTAGAGCTAAAACATATTTTTCTTACACAACGGGGTTCCAAAATGTATCCTTGGGATGATTCCGATTTGGAGTAAAAATCGGAACCTGATTTTGTGTCTGGATCATTTAGACTACATGCAAACTTTAAAAGTTTCTTTTGCATTAAAACAGACAATCATGTACAGACTTATATACTATTATACCACACCAACTTGCATTCCTCTGCATTTTTATAGGCTATGGGTGTTATTATTCATTATAACTTCATTGGAATTTACATTTGTCTTTGATCGTAATAAGCGTATTTGATCCAATTATGAGGCTATGTAAATGTTAAAGGTTGCATAAGCCAATTAATCATAAGCAGAGCAGAAAGCATTAAGGAACGAAATAACGATGAATCCGCAATGTTGAAAGTTTTAACGTAGCTACATATACACGCATTTTACTGATACTTATTCTATCACTGGTAAATATTTAGTTTTACGTACATCAACCGTCTTGTACACACCTCACACATGTGCGTGATCTGTCCTGGAAAATAATATGCCTTTTGTCAAAAATCATGGTCGTCACAAATTTGAGTGGCGTCTCACAAAAATATATGTATAAATGTAAATCGCAAGTGTTCTTGGACAAGTATTCTGCAACAGCATAATATAGGTATAGCATACATTTGTCTCTGAGTGGCGTCACATATTTCTGTTAGCAGTTTGTTCTCCATTGCTTTGTATTTATGGCATACTTTTTTTGTCTCAATGTTACAGTTCTGCTGACGATGATATGCTTCAATAACCTTGTGCATTTGTGAAGCTTCACCCTACACGTTCTATGTTTATTTTGATTGTATGAATATTTTTTTTATTAAGGTGATGATTATAATAGAGATTAATGTTTTTCTGCATTGAAATATTGAAAATATATATGCTTACAACATTGTGTATGACAAAACAAGTTGCGTTGACCAAATACCCAAAACAACGCTTTTAAGAGCAGAGGACACATAATAATGGTATCATCTCCTTACCCGTATACAAATATAATGTGTAAGTATGTCTCTAATTCCAGTCCTGTCCTAGTGTTTTTCTCAGTAGTCCTAATAAAAATGATCGTAATCAGGATCTCGAACCGTTTTTGCCCTTCCAAACCATCATCTTTTTAGGCATGATCACCCTCATTTACTTCATTCAGTTTTGTGTGAATGAATCGTAATGGATGTGCGTCTTGGGATGAAGCCCATGTCATAAAGCATGTCCTCTGATGTTAATAAAAATGTATACACAACTCCAGATTATATTTTTATTGGGGGTGATGAATAAAAATCGTGCAATGTCGTGCAGATTCTTTTGCAGAGAAGTGTGCGTGCATTCAATAACAAGCCTCTTTTGCATTTCGCCACAGTCTCTTTAAACTCTTTGCTTTTTAACTGCATATTAATGTGCATTTGCATTAACATAATACATCCAAAAGTACTCATACAATATATACATACATATCCACTACATAAACTTTACCTTAACCCTTTCTCTGCACACGTTATCATCATCAGATCAAATCTTTTAACAGAAAACCTCAGAAATGAGGCGACCCAAGTCACTTCCTATTCTTCACTTTAATAACAATACCAAAAGTTATCTCATCTACAGCTTATTTCTCATTGTTACCATAAGCGTCTTGTTACATAGTACCGGAGCAGCGGTGACTGAGTCTGACAGTCTTCTTTTTCTCCCTCCTGCATTCCGATTTTTGAAGTATTGTAAAGTGATGGAGATGAAGTGCATAGAGCAGAACATGGCAGAGCTTTGGGCCGATTTGAAGAGATACTCTCAATGGAAAAAACAGTACCCTCAGTCTTCGACCTGGTGGAGCTCACAACATCCGGAACTATCTGAGTGGTTGGACAGACAGTATTTGAAATACCGGGCGTATAATGCGGATTGAGTTGATTCAGACAGTGCATATGATACAAAAGTGTTTAACATTTTAAATAAATAAATAAGTGAAGTGAATCAACAAATGGAATATCTGCGCTAAGCTTTTTAATAATTTATAACATTTTACTCATGTACGGATACAGAGTTTTTCAATATAAGAACAAGCATTTCATTATTACCTAGCAATCACAGGAGTATTTAGCTTAACAACAAGTGAGTATTAATGGTACTGTTAATAGTAATCATATCTAGGCATACTGACTGACAAAAACACGATTTCGTTATCGTGATATTACTATCTATTTCATTTTGATTTTCATTCCTAGAATAACCAACCAACCTATGTACCATACTCATGTCAAATACAAATTCATTGCGCCCTTGTGATTTTAGAGAATTTGAATTTGTATAGTTTTTTTTGTCTTACAGACATACGATGAAAATAAATTATTACTAGACTTTTGTTAATAGGTAGGTACATAAAGCAAAGTCTAGCAACTCTTACAAGGTAAAATAAAGATAAATCTTCCAACTAAAGCTCTGGCAGTGTCGTCATCAGTACGGTCTGATCTGGATGACCTTACGCAAGTGTTGCATTAACCATGCGTGAACATAGTTTTTTCTCTTCCTCTTGCGCTTCCTTAATCTTTCGCTTCGTCTAAATACATAAAAAATCAAAGAGGTCAGACAAAATCAAAACTCTATCTATAAAATTCTTACAGAATCTAAATTCTCGATTAGTGATTTACCTCTGCCAACAAATCTTTGATGGCGGGATCAGAACTGTTGAGCTCTTGTGCTTTGATGAGTTTCTGTTGACATTCTTGCCAATGCCCCATTTCAAATAAGGCTTTGGAACATCTAATAATTATAATACAAAAAGGAAAATTTTGAATAAATCCTCCTAGTTACTCGCAAGAAAGTCATACCCTCTATAGTATTTATTTTTAGTAAACTTACAGATAAAAGGATTTAGCCTTCACAATGTTCTGAAGTGGGATTTTAGAAGCATCTTCTGCATACGCCAGAGCCTTGTTAAACTTGCCCTGCTTGAGATACGTCTGGCTAATGTTGTTGCAAACAGCCTGGCGAAGTTTAAAGTACTGTTCTCGGTTCGCGTCTGTAATGGACTTGTCCATATCCTTAATACACTCTAACGCTTCTAAATACCTATACATAAAATTAGAATTTCATGTATCAAATCAAGTAAATTTTATAAATCTAAAATTATAACCTTTAGCAAGTTAATTTACTAGAACAAGCTCTAAGCTTACTTGGTGAGAGCCGTACGATAAGCCCGTAGCTTAAAATCCTCATTTCCTCCGATTTTCATTTCAGTTGCGTACTTAAAAAGCTCATTAAATCCAAGTTCTTGTCTTTCGGCATGGGACATGAAAATGATTGAATCATTTTTCTCTGTAGCACGAGCATCGATAACCTCCATCTGAATCAACGTCCTGCAGTCTAACAAATGTTTAGAAAAAATTAGTTATATTATAGTCAGTAAATATTTTAGAGATAAGTATTTGCTTACCACGTGAAGTTCATATAAATAAGTTAACTCACCAGGAGGGATAATTTTATTCTCCGAGAGTGGAGATCCCATGGACCCAAAAGCCAAACCAGGAGTTCCTAAGAACTTTGACGTTTCACCAACAAGCATAGTTTTCACTGCAAAATCCATCATTGGAAGCACCTCTCCTTTCCCAACTCGAAATCGTTTAGGAAGGTGCTTGTTAGCGTAAGTACTTTCCAGAAGATCATCCATTGACTCAACGCTCACCATGTAGTGAACCGTGACCAAGTCATTTTCTTCTACTTGCTTTCCTGTACCGCCTTTCAGCATCTAATAAATTAACAAAAAATTACTATCATCATATTCGACCCTTGCAAATTTTGACCTTTCTTTCGTTCTTTCGCCCTAAACTAAACACAACTTTGAAGCTTACAAGCTTTTGCAGAGACTCCCCTTCTGGAATTAATGGATCCGGCACGGGCTCCATGATATCCTCCAAATCCGTAAAGTCTCCAATCATTATTTTCATCACTTCGCTAAGCTCCTCATTAAAATGTTTGAGTGAAACTCGCTCCAGCGTATTAGGGTGGCTAATTATAGGCTTTGACTCTTTCATTCTGCTCTGTTTGTATCCATCAGTTTCAATCACTTCATCTCCTTGCAACTCAAAATTAGTCCCAAACTCAAAAGTCTGCGCCTCACCTGCCAACAAAGCCCTACGAACAACAAAACAATACATAAACATTAGTAACGTACCTAACCCAGTTCCATTGTCCATAAATTCTAATACAATCAACAATCATATCAAATTTAAAAAAAATTAAATTCAAAATTTGTCTCACTCACTCCATGTTAATACTATTGATGGCATTGCCCAGATCTGGGAGCGGAGGCAGGTCACTAGGCTCTGGACAATCGTACTCATCATCTGAATCCATCGTTAATATACCACTCAATCAAACCAATCCAACAATCTACACCATAAAAAACCCAAGGAACTTTTAGTATAAACTTAACAATCAACACTTCAATCAATTATTTAGCAAAAATAAACAAATCCAACTTACCTTTCCCTTTGCTCCTGTCACTGTCGACGCCAACACGAACGCAACAATTAAAATGCACTTTTTCTCTAAAAAAGTGACAACAACAACGCATGGGTGCTCGTATCTCTCTCAAACAACAAATGAAAATGCACATTTGTTTTGGTATCACAAGCAAAGTCAAGAAACTCTTGAGACTAGTTTGTTCCCGCGTAAATTTGGGCANGCATGGGTGCTCGTATCTCTCTCAAACAACAAATGAAAATGCACATTTGTTTTGGTATCACAAGCAAAGTCAAGAAACTCTTGAGACTAGTTTGTTCCCGCGTAAATTTGGGCAATTTGAGACGAAATTGTCATAGAGTGCATAACCCATGTAAATCTACTGTACACTGCACAAGAGGTGTGATTGTGCTGCATGCTGCGATACCTAGCGGTTGAATGGTTACTTGGAAACATGCGGCAAGCCATGAAATGTATAGGCCGGTGAGGTACTATTGCTATTGCTATACCCATTACCCATTCATTGTGACTGTGTGCGAAAGAGAGAGATAGCGAGACAGAGGGAGGGTCCACAGTCAGGCTTTTTCATTCATTGCATTAGTAAACGGGATGGCAGCGTGCTTTTAGCTTTTTCCTTTCTCAGCTCATATGTCCAACAAATAAATTGTCAGTTTTTTACAAATTTAATTGGAAATTCAAAGTGGGTACTACTCTGCCATTATGGCTGTAGGTAAAAATAAGGGGTTGAGCAAAGAAGGGTGTCAAGAAGATGTAAGTTTCTAAAGCATATATTTTGTAAAAGCATTTTTTTGTTTTGGTGCATGAAGTGAATTAAATGTTTAATGCACTTTATTGGGTTATTGGAGTCTATTATTCAGTAGACGGGGGGGGGGGTGTGATAGTTGGTTGGGTTTCGTTTGTTGTGTTGTTGTCGAAGCAATTTTTGTGTATTTGTGAGTAGTTTGTTTTACATAAAAATATATGCAATATGGGAGGTTATGGTGGATGGGAAGGCTTGGAGGGGATTGCTAGTTTAGTTGTGGGTGTGATTAAATTATGAATGTTGTGAAATAGTTTGTGGATAAAATGTTTTTATTTGTTTTTGCAGTGTCGACCCCTTCACAAGAAAGGATTGGTATGATGTCAAGGCCCCATCCATCTTCAAGGTGCGTGATGTAGGGAAAACCCTTGTGAACAGGACCCAGGGAACGATGTGTCGACCCCTTCACAAGAAAGGATTGGTATGATGTCAAGGCCCCATCCATCTTCAAGGTGCGTGATGTAGGGAAAACCCTTGTGAACAGGACGCAGGGAACGAGTAAGTTGTAAAAAATTATATGTAAAGGGATTATGTTTGATTTGAAGGTGATTTTAATGTGGTTAATTTGTTATTGAGCAGGCTTCTTAATAATATGTGATTCATTAATGGTAAGGCGATGAGGGTAAAGGTAAAATATAATGACAAATGTCTTTATATTTTTTATGATCTTAGGTCAAGTCCATTAGGAAGACAATGGTCGACAAAATCAGTAAGGACATTACTCAGAATGACATGAAGGAAGTTGTCAGACAGCTAATTGCTGATTTATAC
>JAHZNG010004218.1:0-12105 GCA_027744375.1 Orchesellides sinensis | reverse complement strand
AAGCTTATTGACTTCATGGAGTGAAGTGTCATGGACATGATAAGCATATTAGTCGGTATACTTTGTATCATGTCGATTTGCTTTATCATAGTGGCTATCGAGAATTTAGAGTCAGATTTATACTAATTCATGTGATCTAGGCCTTGAAAGTGTTTTTGCTACAATGTGAGCAAATGATTTTAGTGAGCCAATTTAAATACACAAATTGAAACTTTGTAAATTGATAGCTTTCAGCACACCAGGAGGGGTGTGTGACGCAATAATGGGTCATCAGAGTTTTATTGTGAGGCAACGAAGATATAATGCTTTTACTTTTAATTTTACTACATTTAATTCTCCCTTACTTGCATTTCTTTTTATTCGGATGCGCATGATATGCAATTACTGAGTTAAATAATGAAGTGTAATTCAATGGTTAAAAAGTCCATTTGTCCGTCACGTCGGCATGCTAATTTCTGTGCATCATTCATGATAGCCAGAATTTAGTTTCTGTCAAAAGCTTTCAGCCAGATCATTAGGATTCAGTTGCTGAATCATTGCTTGCAATTTGTAATTCGAATAGTAATCATTAAAAAAAATTGTCATTCAGCCTATTTACCATGCATTAGTATGAGATATTACAAAGATAAGTTATGAATCTTGTATGAGGTGACACGAGCACCGACATTAGAATCATTGACATGTGTCAAATTGTGAGTAGGATGACAATCATTATTATTGAATTGTAGCAAATCACCTCAAGTTTGTAATATACCTTGCTAAAAACAGAGATATTAGCTGTAGCTAACATGAGCCACAGACGTTTTTGCTATTCATTCCAGTCTGTTTCCAAAAAATTCCTTCATGATACATATGCTCATAATGTATGTAATTAAGATTTTTACTTGAAGCATGTTTCATGCGTTGCCTTCCTTTCATAGATACTAATAGAATTGGTTAAGACTTTGATATTAGATTCGATTAGCTCGTTTTGTGGTTTGCATTAATTCAGTCATTAAAATTGTGGACTGTCAAGGTGGCAAATGACAGTCTAGAAAAGGCGTTGTACTTGGTAGTCTCAGTCTCGGATGAAATATCATGCATTGTTAATCCTACCTAATACATAATGAGTAAATTGCAATGTGATAATGTGCAATAAATTAGCTTGGGTTTGGCAGGCCTGTGGACAGACGTTGTCAAATGTCGTAGAAAACGAAATCAATGCCGCAAGCAAGTAATATACTTACCTGCATACATAGGTGCGTATGTACCTGACCTAATTAGCAACAAAGTACGTAACTAATATCAGGCACCTAGTAGGTAATACGATTTCATAATTAGATTTGTAAGAAGTAGTCAAACAAATGCATTTGTTTATGACACTAGTAGTAAATTAGATTAATAACGATGTAAGTACCTCGGCAAGTATGTATTCGTAGTTTCAAAGAAATCTAAAATGTACGCATATGATGACATGATCATGGACAAGAGTAATTGGATTGCTCTTTATGTGATTATATACATCCTGCTGGTAAAGCAGTATGTAATAATGTCATTAAACAACAGTATGCTTTTACTACTGAATTTCAAGAAAAATTTGATTTCATATTATAAATACGTCAATGGATATTTATGAGAGTACATTTGTGCAATGCAAATACAATTACAATGTTGTGGGAAATTACTTCATGTGCTCTTTGAAAAACAAGTTAGCTCTCGATAATGTATGGAAATACGAGAATATGAAGTTGTGGAGTTTATGCTTATAAGATGTACGAAAGTTCACTTTTTATGATTGATTAAAATTTCCATGAATAAATCTAACTCTATGTGTTTATATTCACACTGAAATTTTAATTTTAACAATTTCCAGAAACGTTGACTTTTTCAATTTGCTCACGTACGATTATCACGCATCAACTGAGCCCAATGCAAATCATCATGCTCCATTGAAGGCTCGAAGTGGATTATCAGAATACGATTGGAAAGGCCAGCTGAATATCGTAAGACCAACTTTTTGCTGAATATTTTTTATTTTATTAAGAATCTGGGAATTGATATGTATCCAAGTTGTCATACTTGGTGATTCAATTATTATTGTGACCATAAAAATGAAAAATGTTCTATAGGAATTCACCATCAACCACTACTTGAAAGAGGGAGCTGAACCAGATAAATTGGTCGTCGGGTTGCCAACTTATGGCCGCTCTTACACCTTGTTCAACACAGAAAGCCATGACGTTGATGCTCCTTCTTCCGGTCCAGGAACTAAAGGAAAATTTACAAAAGAACCAGGATACCTAGCATACTATGAGGTACCCTTTTTAAAGTATTACTGATGTTCTTATAAAGTACCTAAAGAATTTTCTATATTATTCTTTTGTATTAATTAATGTTATCGTTATTATGAATGACTATCAAAATTACCACTTCATTACGCACGCTTTTAAGTTTTAATCACCATTCAAATGATTTTCTTCGTCTTGCGTACAAACTGTATGCCCATTGTCTTTACATATCAACTAATTTTTCCTTACCTTTTCTTTTCATCCTACAACACTCGACACAAGAGGAAGAAAAGGCTTGTCTTTGTCTCATCTGTTTCCTCCTGACTAGCCTTTCGCTAAGGTATTAATTTAATGAAGCCTCATATAAGCTTTTCTGCTCTACTGTTCATTCCCTGAACGATTTTTAAATAGGAGGACTGATGATGCAGCTTATTATAAAGAGGAGGAGGATAGTATGCGTCATGTCTTTTTTGAAAGGAGACAATTTGAATAGACTCCTTTTCTCCCATTCAATTCTGTACCTTATCTATCTAGTCTTTGCTCTAATATACCCATCATGACTATGTAATTATTAATTGAAATGAAAATACCAACACCATAAATGGCTGAAAAGTTGAATGAATGAATGGATGGATGTATTTAAGCGTAGAAAAGATGAGCCATTTGTGTACGTGTGTTCAAGTTATTAAAACATGTAGTATATTATTACACATTGTCCATTGTTATAGTCGCGTTTGATAAAGAGGAAATGAGACAGAGATGAATAGTGTTGATGAGTTGATGATGATGAGCACATTAAATTGTTGGGAGAACAGAAAAGCTTGATGAATTAGCAGAGGGGTATAAGATGGCATGTGCCATTGTTAAACACGAGACTGTAATAATACAGTAGAGAAGCGAGCTTTATGCTCGATTTTATGACACCTCTCGTTTCTCTTTAATAGCTTAAAAGCTAGAAAAGTATTGACTTGTCGTGTGCCAAGTAATGAGGTAGTATGGTGGATTCTACATAAAAACATTAATGAAGTTACTAGAATGAAGATTGTTTTATACTAGATCAAATTATTTATTGCGGGCGTCTCTCTCATTGTTTTCAGGTTTGCGAAGGTGTCAAGTCTGGTGAGTGGCGTGTAGAGAATGGACAGAGTGAGTCACAGGGGCCACATGCCGTCAACGGAGATCAATGGGTCGGCTATGACGATCCTCGCATTATGGGGATAAAAGTAAGCACATAATGGAGTCCATTCTTTTGCTCTCCTTGTAATAAAAATTGGATTACGGAAGTTGGGAAGAATGTAAAGCATGAGCGTTTTCTTAGGAAGGGGATTCAGTTGATTCTTTGTTTTCATACAAAAACAACATCTTATGTAATATTACTGCCACTATTCGACTTTTTGGAGTTTTATGAGATGAAATTATTGTTACGCGTTACAACCATTGAAGTGCCCAAATTTTTGAGATTCTAATAATGATTTATTAAACCGTAACACCCAAATATGTCAAGAATATTTTTAAAAGAAAAGATATAAACTGTCAAGCAATAAGCACATCATGCTCGCTTTACTTAAAGATTACATTTAACCACAACAATATGCGTTTTGAATGCATTTACTTTGTACTTAAGTCAATTAATTTTGTATCAGGTTTTATCGGTTACTTGCATGTTTTTAACATACATATGTACCACATTTAATGTTAGTACAAATTATTTACTCGTGTAAAACTACAAATTTAATTTAAGCCAAGAAAAAGGGTTATATTAAAACGTTATTACGATTTCATTTAATCTACAAATATCTCTCTGATAATTGTAAATTGAAGGTGGTTGCTCATGGTATAGAGAATCCGAAGCAATGAGGATATAAGTTTCTAAAGAATCATTTTAAATTAAAATACAACATAAATTACGAATTTCCTCTCCAACAGGGAAAATGGGTAAAAGACAACGGTCTCGGTGGAATTATGTTCTGGTCCGTTGACAACGATGATTTCCGAGGAACATGTCACGGCAAGCCATTCCCATTGATTGAATCTGCTAAAACAGCATACTACACTGGAGATGCTCCTGGTGGTCAAAGTCCACAACGCCCCTCTTCAACTTCCCTTGCCTCCCGTTTCTCCAAACCATCCACTGGCTCCTCCAGTACCTCTACTTCTAATGCAAGAAATCGGTTCTCTAATTTGAATGCAAACAGACGATTTACAACACCACCTCCCCCTTCTACAACCACTGGGTCATCAACAAAGGGATCTAAGGGTCGTAGGAGAAATAAGAACAAGAGGAATAAGAAGCGCAACAACAGGAACAAGTCTAGAACAACTGAGGAACCTACAACCACAACCACCACGTCAACTACGACCACCACTCCAGCTCCAACGTTCAGTCCATTCAACGCAAGAAACGTTCCATGCAAACCTGGAAGCTCGACTACAACCGCTGCACCAACCACCACCACTGCAGTTACAACAACAACCAAGCCAACAACTACTAGAACTACCACCACCACAACAACAACCACTACAACTCCTCCTCCAGAAGAGGAAGATGATGAGTATTATGACGATGAAGATGATGAAGGGGAGGAGGATACAGAGGAGGAAGCTGACGAAGGAGATGCACAAGCCGATACTGCAGGAAGATCTGTCAAGGAAATCAATGATATCAAAGATTTACTCAAGTTAATCAAGAAACTTGGTGGAGTTGAAGAGTTGGAAAAGTTTTTTGAGGATAACCCAAGTATTGCTGCTGCTGCAGCGGAGTTTGATAAGCAGGAAAAGGTACGATTTGGGATGCTTTAAAATATTATATGCAAGTAAATTTTTGAATGTATACATAAAAAAAGTTTCATACATTTTTTCAGGTAAAAGCAAAACCTTCTTCAAGGTATACACCAAGCACATCCCTTAACACCAGGAATAGGTTTACCCCATCAACATCCACCACATCATCAACCCCCAACCGCTCCCGATTCGGTTCCTCAACCAACCTAAAATACACCACCATCCAAAGGAACAGGAATCCCCAAAAGCCAGTAGATATGACAGAAGAAGAGACTGATGATCATGATGATGGTGATGATAACGAAAAACAGACGACGAGGTCCACCACGACTCAGACTGCTTCCACTCCACTGAGACAAAAGTATGTGACTCTTTCACGAAACAGTAACGGCAGGAGCAACAAGAATAACCGTGACAGTAGTAGTAGTAGTATTAGTAGTAGCACTGCCGCCACCCCTACAACCCTTTCACCTAGCACCCTTTCCACCACCAACAATAAGAGACCAAGCTCAGTAGCCTCTAGTAGTACTGAGACGTCTGTTGTGGTGCGATACAGTAATGATGACGCTTTTCTACTGCCTGACTCTGCTGACAGTAATATTAGTGGTGATGAGTTTGAATCTGCTGTTAATAATAAAAATAATGATAGATCCTCCTCCTTTGCTCGAAGACTTTTGAGTAGTAACCCTTCTTCTAGTAGTCCTTCTAAAGATAATAATAGAAATAGTGACAATAATAATCAAGGTGTGAGCAATCGCTATGTTACGATAAGCCGACCTTATGCTCGTGTTGCTGGAAGCACGGTTGAAGTTGATGACACGGTGGTGGGAGACTCCACCAGCAATAAGGGCTCGATAAGCAATCAAAGCGGTGGGCTCAGGTATGTCGCCTTGTAATTTTTGGTACATGAAATATGTTTGGTAATTTTTTTATGTAGATAGATCAACTTTTATATGGAAATGTTGAAGTATACTCCTGGTTTTCAAATACTTTCTCCCGTGGTTGATCATCAGTTTGCATGATTAATTCCCAGTTAATTTTTCCTCAGTATTAAAAAAGCATGTGATTTGCTTTTCATATATATTTAATGCTTTTAATGAGATTTCAAGTACGTATTAATTTTTTTGCATCCGTACGTTTTACGCCTTTGCTTGTTGTATATATTATGCTGATTGTGGAATGTGTTGTTGAGATTAATTATGCTCCAAAAGTCACGGTTAAAATTTTCAAAATTACGTGTTTACACGTTTCCCACCTAAACAAAATATTTTTAGATAAAACAAGTGTGGCCAAGTGGCAAGATAAGGAGAGAAAGGGATATTTATGAAGTTATTTGTAAATGTATGTATGACCAAATGTCGAAACCCTAGAACTTTTTCAATTTCACAGATACGTTCAACTCACCAGAGGTAGGTCCACGCAGTCAGTGACTCAAAGTCCAAAGGAAGAGGTGAAAGCAGTTGAAGTAGAAGAGAAGAAACCAGTTGAAACCGGAAATGAAAGCGCAGAGGAGGTATAACATTGTTCATTGCAGCAATACTTCTCAGAATTAATTGTAATATTCACAAACAAAAATGTGAATCGACTTAATATTTTTTGGAGCTAACTTTTCCTGATCTGGAGCCTATTATAAACATAATGCGTAATATATATTTACAACTTAAAATAACTCATTCTTCCAGATTTCAGCCGAAGATGACGTAGGAGAAAGTGAAGAGGAAGCAGAGGACGGTGAGGATGACGGTTCAATCGTAGAAGAAACTGGCCCTCCTTCAGCATCCACACCTTTCGTAAGCACCTCAATTTCTACAAGTGTAACCACTTCAACCACAACCGAGTCGGCTGCTCCCACAACGGTAACAACAGAAGAACCCACAACAACAAAACCAAGGTTGAGAATACCTACCCGCAAATACAACAGCCTTACCACGTCATCAAGGACAAGGGCAACACTCTCGTCGACAAACGCTGCATCTCCTTCCTCAAGGTCCACTTCAACATCACAAACTACTCTTGTAACGGCTGCGGCCACTGATGACGACACAACCATTCCTGCACAAGAGGAAGCAGCAGCAACCGGAAGTACCAGGAAGGCCAGGAATTTTACTACGGGCAATAGGAGAAATCTTTTCTCCACTCGGTCCAAATTCCAGCAGACATCTACTGCAGTTCCGGACGCTGTCAGTTCCCAATCTTCAAAGGATGAGAGGTGAATGCTTGTATTGCAATAATATTGCAAAAATAGCACACATTATTTTTTCACAGTATCTAGTATCACAATGCAACTTTAATTTTATATACATTTCATCAAATATTCTATTTGCATATTTTTTCTACAACAATGCACCCTTTTAAAACAATAATTGTTTACAGTTTACATGCGCTACAATATGCACATTTTCCAAGAAACACTTTTGTTGAATTTCGTTTTTTATATACATGGCTTTCCCAAAAAAATTCCAAAACTTAAACATTTTAGTTTTTCAAACAAAAATTGCAAAAAATCAAAATGCAGATGAAAAACAACGGCAAATTGCAAAATGCATCAGTCCTTTTGTAAAAATTATACATAAATCTGTACCATTTTTTATAAAACAAGCTTTGTTGTTAAATTGAGATTTCAGCTAATCCAGTTTTGAAAATGCGCTGTATAAATTATCTGCTTTTTACATAAATAGGCAAACACTACTTATAAACAATCAACCAGTATACAATTGGACGACTTTACATATTATATGACATTACCTGTATTTACAAACACGAAAACATTGTCTTTTTTTACTGAACTTTTTACTGATTAAATGCGAACATTATTTGTTTGAAACTCTGCCAAGAATACGACATTATGTTGCAACCTTATTTACTTACTGTTTATAAAACCCTTTACGAATTCATGGGATAAGCAAAATTGGGAACCATATCTTGTACAATTAATACCCATGTAAATATCAATTTAGGATTTTCTTCTACTTTTGGCTACTTTAACTTTGTATGACTTTTGAAAACTTGTAAAATGACTAAATTATTACTATGCTCATTCTTCCTATTCTGGCTTTTTTCTTTTAAATTTTTTGTAGGTTGTGGAAGGTACAGTTAGCGACAATCAGTGCCTGTTTGATGATGACTCGTTTGCTTATCTGACCAAATATATGATAATTGTACATCTTAGTTAACTACTCAATTGACTGACTATATACTACTACTCGTTTGAATAAATTACTTAAAATGCTCACGGGTTCATTAAAAAACTTTGAAATTACAACATACAACATACCAACATACATACATCATTGATTACTACTTAACAAACTAATTGACTTAACAAAGACAATCTGTATTTACAACCTGTATTTGCAACCAGTTGTAGTATATCCTTATTTCAAAAAACCAAACGATTTATTAATATCTTGCAAACGCATCAAATTAATGCAATACAAAGATTCTAATCTGAAGCAAGACCTTATGGACGTAACTGCTGACTGGAGACCAAGGCTTTTTGGAGTCATTGGATAAAATTAAAACTAATCGACTAAAATTAAGGCATATTTGCTACTCGGACCCTACTAGTCATCTAAATCTGGACGGTACAGTTAAAAGTACTATTGCTACATAAAACATACATGAATCTTGCTGATGTAATCCAATTCAACACCAAACAGACATATGTACATGTTGTGCCATACAAGCTAAATGTAACACTTCAAAACAAACATGACATGGTTATCATCAGTACAGTTGGCGACATACGACACTAGATACAAGTAAACACCCTTTAAACAGCCTCTTCTTTTCTGTAGTTTGTAAAAATAGCTTAACTTTTTTGTACTGATTATTATTTTTTTTTTTTCTACATGTTTGTATAACGTTTTTGATATGGACATGATTTTAGCTGTGGAAATAAATTTTATGCTTTAAGTAGACTAGCTAAAATAAACGCTGGACAACGTAAGTACTTGTATTTTTATTGTATTTTTGGATGCGTAATGGCATGTTCTACAAATGACTTTTTGCATGATCGACTTTTTAATATTTTTTGTACAAAATAATAACTAAAAGTATGATTTTTGTTGAATTGCATGGTATGTAATGTATTTTAAAAACATAATGTAGATCCTTATTGCATGAATATATAATTTTGAAATGGAATAATGATATCATTCCATAGAAGCTGCTTTATACATAATGCATGTAAAGCATAGTGTAAATGAAAATGATCCCATTTCCTCCTCCTCCGGCCGTTGTTACCTTCAAAAGACCCGTTTTTAATATTGAAAGCCATGATTTATGAATCTTCTTAACCAATAACCAATCATTTTCCATTGTTAAAATGCGACCTATTGCATAAGCCCCCAAATAAGCAATTAAATAAAACATGTTGGCGTTTCATTAACCTAGCAGCAGCGTGACAAGACGTGAAAATGAAGTAGTCTCTCGTGCTACGGAGCNCCCCCAAATAAGCAATTAAATAAAACATGTTGGCGTTTCATTAACCTAGCAGCAGCGTGACAAGACGTGAAAATGAAGTAGTCTCTCGTGCTACGGAGCCTTTCAAAAGCGCTTTTGTGCGAAGTCGTTCCAGAACTCGGTATCAAGAAAAGAGCCAAACTCCAGTGGAAACCAATGAGGTCAACTCCGTGACACCAAGCTCTACTATAAGTGACGTTGCTCGACTTCGTTCCAGATCCAGGTACCGTTCTACCACAACCGACAACGCCATAGTGGATTCAACCAGACCTGCGACCACCGCCACCCCAATACTGTTTAGGCGTAGGAGCCGACCTACATCCACAAGACCTACAACGACTACCACCACCACTCCAACAACCACTAGGACTACAACTACCACAACATCTACTCCAGCTTCAATTATAAGCCAAAAGATTGCCGAGCATAAAAAAGAAAACAGTAATAAGCCGGATGCTGAGGATGAAGATGAATCCGATTACTACTATTACTATTACGATGAAGACGAGGAGCCTCAAGATGACAAGAAAAAAGACGGTGGGGCAACTTATGACGATTTGTTGGACAAGTCACAAACGCAAAGGACAACTGGTCTTCGTACACAAGATTTTGCCAATCTTGGAGGAGCTGCCACGGAGAAAGGGTTTACCAAACGTAATTTGCATACTAGACATGGTTCATCCACAGGAACAAATACTAATGTGACACCTACGGTAACCACAAAATCAACCCCTGTAGAGAATATCCGTAGTAATTATGTTAGAAGTATTAGCACTAGAAATACTAACAGTAATGGTAATAGTGGGAGGAAACCTCAGTTAGAAAAGCAGTCTCAACAAGCTCAGAATAGAAGTAGCGGCGTGAGCGACAAATTAAAGAATGTTGGTGACACGGTTACTAGAGATGACTCCAAGTGGAGCCCTAGAGCTGTAGTTCCCTTATCTGAGAAAATTCGATTGAGGCCTGATGGCTCTGTGCAGTGTTTGGATAAGGGCATATTCCCGCATCCCATTAGCTGTAGACAGTTTGTTCATTGTGCAGCTAGTGAGAAGAACGATGGGAATATTAGGAGCTGGGTGTATGCCTGTCCGAAATCTCTTAGTTTTGATGCAGTTGGTGGCATGTGCAACTGGACTAGTGATAATGCCTGTATTGAATAGTTAAACCGATGGAAAATGTACCAGGTCATCAAATTATTATGAAAGAGACTTGTTTTTTATGAACGCTTATTTACTTGTTTAAAATAGCCATCTTGCAGAATGTTACAAATTTCTTTTAAAAAAATAATGTCCCGGTCAAAAGGATTTTCAAACGGAAATTTTAATATTACGACTAACCCAGATACTGTTGTTCCTTTATTATGTTGTTGGTAGAGTGGAAGGTGGAATATAGTTTCCAAAATCTACTAATGAATTACATGATTTTTTATTTTGCAAACGAGAATACAAAGTTTCAGATGCCAGAATTTATGCTACACATAAATTTAAAATTAAATATTAAGCTTAGTTGAATGTACTTATGTTATGTATATAATCGTTATGTTGCAACTATTGTTTAATCAAACAAACTGTAAAATATCTGTATTATTAGATTATTAGATTTTTATATGTATTCTAGTAAAAGCGGCGTAAAATTAAATGTACATTAATTATACAAAATATATTCTTCTGTTTTGTTAATGGTTGTATGCAGGGCGTGTGGTTAGAGGTGTAATGAATTGTGTGGAATGAATGAGATCAAGTGCGATTGGAATGGGAAAATATTTGTGCTATATTAACATTAAAGTATATGTGTATTACAGTTAAAAAGGCAGAGACACAAATGTTTGAGCACAGTTATGGTATAATGGTAATTATAATATAAAGTTTAACCTTGATACTTGATACATCTTCTTTTATGGTGATATATCATTTGAATCTCGCAATAAACCATAATGGACAATCTAACAATTTTTTCGCCATGATTATAACTAATTCCAAATATGTAGCAATTACAATAGGAAGTTGGTTTCTGCAGGTATATGAGTGTTTAAAACCAAACATAATCGGTGTTTTGGCGTTTCCTATTGACTACGGCCATATATATTCCTCATGGTCAGATTGCGTCTCACTAAGCTTATACAAACAATCGACTTCATCCTTGACTGCCTGAATAAGTTCGTTTAGGTCTTGATGTGACATGAGAGAACCCTCTGCTGTAACAGTAAACTGGATACCTTCGTTGTACGTGTACACCAAATAGTTTACTCCTATCAAAGAGTATAAGCATATATATCCAAAAAAAACTATACGAATCATCTACGAAAAGTAATGATTTAACAGTTATTGCATATTGCATGGAAAGTACCTGTTACCCCTGCTTGTCCTCCTGCCCCACTCATTACCCACAACACCTGTTTCCCTAACAAAGTCAACTTGGATGAGCTAATAGGAAAGTTTGAAACTCCTACCGGAAACGATCTGTTCTTTCCAAGTAACGAGGCTATTACAATCGGAAGGCTTCCGCCAATTACAGGAAGAAACTGACCGAGAAAAGGCATAGTTGATCCTTTTGCGCCACTCACTTCTAATTCACATAACCGAAGTCTGGTTAC
>JAHZNG010004217.1:0-24277 GCA_027744375.1 Orchesellides sinensis | reverse complement strand
AAAATTTACGAGTTTTTATGCATTTCAACAAAATGCAATAGTTGGCTTACTTATGAGCAGATGAGGATGGTCTCGGTGCGGTGATTGAACATTTTTTGCTGTCTGACGCCAAGTTTTTTTCTGTGCAATCCTACCTAAAAGAAAACCTAGAACAGGGAAACCTTTAAGTCGCACGTACATTCTCAGACGTACATTTTATGATACAGAAAAAACCCTGTTCCACAAAAGACTACCGAACATTCAATTACCATGATGTTTTGCATTTACGAGCATATACATTATCGCAGTCGTAATAAATTAGTTTACCTCCAACAATATATGAATCACGAATTCTGATTATTATTCATTAAAACATACAGCATTGGAGTTATTATCATTTTGTGTGTGATACCTAGTTATACATTGAAATTGCAAACATTTCTAAATTTTCTAGGAATCCATGATTTACAAGTAGAAAAAGCTACATTAATATTGTTTGCCTTGAGTCACTGCTAGCTGTTTTGACTGACATATGATTTCGGAGCGAAGGAATCAATCACAATAAGTTATATTTCATTTATCCAAATCACTGTAGCATTATTCATCAAAATACCCCAAAAAAATCGACAATAAACATTTACAAATGAGTAACCTAACCGCAGTGTATAATATACAAGATTTAGCTTTTTTGCTTAATGCACTAATCACGTAAATATTGAACTAAATCAGGTAAAATATTTTAAATCCCACATAAAAGCTACATATTATGGATAATATTTTGGATGAGTTCCAATAACAGCCATACTAATTGTAACAAGGGTCAGAGTATCGAGAACTTTGAATTTTTACCCTGACTGTTTGTTTGGACAAGACTGTTACTATATAGCTCATTTTGGTTTTTTTCGGGCAATGTCGTAAAAACAAATATGTATACATACCAGCTCATTACCAGCTCCTTCTTTTATAACTGCTGACAAGTAAACGACATGCATAAGTAAATAATTTTAATGAACCGGATGGATGGAGTCATGCCTTTTTATATGTCATTGCACAGCACAATTATGTTTGCTTGGATATTATGAATTCTGAACCACAAACATGACAAACATCCGCATTAATTATATTTGCAATCAAACGTTCATAATGCCACCGTCAATCCACGTAATATACACCTCTGGCTATAGCCACCTACTCGAGCCATAAATGTGCAAATATACCTACCATCCGTGTATTTAAGAATTTATTAAACATCTTATTAGCCATTCACATATTATGTATCTTTTCACCATACATCTTTATGTTTAATACAATCGTATACAACTTTCTTTGTTGGAAATAAAAATGCAATACAGGATCACACGGTCTGATATCTGAGAGCTAAGGAAGGTGTTCTACAGAGACGTTGAGAGTTATAGCTATAAGCGTGTTGCAACGCAACGGTGGTCGTACAAAAGCTTACTTGTTGTTGTACTTGTTATGTGATAACATGCTTGTTTTACTGGTCAGCCGTAAAAAGATTAAATTCCATATCATTTCTCCGCTTCCACAACTGCAACGTTATGCAGAGCACACATATGTCAAATCGATATGCGTTCATTTAAATAGATAAGCGTCTCTAGTAAAGTTTTTATGGATTTAAATAAACAATAATGATAGGAAAACTTGCACATACGCCGTGAACCTAACACGTATGGAAGTGTGTAGGTACTTTACTAGATACCGCCATACCAACTGTTGTATTCTACATTTTATTTGCCCAAAGCAGTTGTCATTAAGTCTTGGTAATCTGCTCTGCTGATCATTATTTTCTGTTGGATATCCAGAAGATATGCTTTATATACTCTAATCATAGCATATATTATGCAGTATATATTCACTTCTTGAACCTTATACAATCTTGTGTTCATAATCCTTATTAAAACTGACAATGACAACGATAAACATCATTGCACTTTGTCACTCGTTGCATCTTTAACATTGCAACTTGCTGCCAATTAAGTACCTTGAGATTTGAAAGGTGCAATCAGCCATTTTGTCGTGATTATAGAAGCATATGCATTGCAATCTTGACATTTAAAGTTTAAGTAAAGGCAAAATGGTACTGACTTTTTCTCTCGTTTCCCAGCACCGGTATCCCGGAATCCTTTGGCAAATGGATTATTATCAATTTTAAGCTGCGTAATCTGTAAAAAAATATAACAAGTTCTGTTATTAGTCTGTATACATTAAAGACGACATGGATAGTAAGGGAATGATAAACGATTAAAGTTTATTGGTCATACCTTTTCGTTTTGATACGCTGTTACAGCAATAAATTCGGTTTCCTTGAAAACATAGGTACGAAACGTTGAATAGGGTAGTTTCAATATGTCGTTTGCCCTCACCAAATGAAAGCGGGGCTGGTACTTGTGCATCGAATTGAGGATCGTCTGCTTTGAACAAGAGGCCAAAATAAATAGAAAATTAAAACCCGACAAATAGCATCACGTTGTAATAACATCGTACATTGATTTTATTCTAGACGAGTTAGGTATAGGCTGAAGTATTACACGAAAAAATCAAAACTGAATGATATGCATACCCACAACACCACATAATTACCAAGTTGTTTTATGGATGAAGTTTACAATTTTGTTCTTGTGATTGTCGACACGTTCAATATAACAAGCTGTGTATTTCGAACACATGCAATTTATTTCAATAAAGAATTCCTTGTCTAACTAAGTATTCAATGCTTGATTTGTTTGCAGTTGCAAAACATATACATACTTTAAGCTACAGTTCTGACAAGAGATATGTACAGGTTGAAACATTTGAATTATTTGAAGTCTGTTTAGCACAACCTGTAATAAGGCACAAGAGTCTGATATAAATTTATGAAATGTGTCGATATAAAAAGAGCTACAAATTTCATATAGCGTTTTGAGAATGGTTGCAATTTATATGTTCTTAATTTATAGACAACACCCAAAGGTATGAATTACGGCACATTAATCATAAATAGAAGTGCCATTTATGCACCAGCCACTTCAATACCAACGCACATGTTTGCAATATAATGTGCACAATTTATTAAACATTTAGACAACTACACTAGATCGTTTTTCAGTCAAAATGCTCCATTTTGTACACTCACGTCTTCTTGTCACTAATAATGTAAAAAACTTGTCTGTAATACTTTTGAGCACCATATATTAAACGTTCTAAGTGAGCACTGATTTCAAGTCGAAATCATAAATTAACAGTACCAAGGTACTTTTACAAAAGCACAAACACATGTTTACTAAAATAAAGTAGAAGATCAAGTTTTCGTCGTTGTATAAATAATGCTACTTGTTAAAATCAAATAAAATTTGTCTCAGGCCTGTTAAAATTAAAGCTTAGTAGATTGACTATGTAAGTTTGAATCAGTTAATTTATTACAAGATCTGTGAACCAACTGCAAAGGAAACCTTAAATAAAACTGTATTTTAAATAAATGCTGCATAGAAGGTTAGAGTTACCTCAAACTTCCTCGCGCCATCATTTCAAAACCATTTATAGAAAATCAACTTCTTTTTATTATCTTTACCAAACCATATAGTAGTAATAACGTTGGATCAAATACTTATACATCATGTCGCTACGTCCACGTGGCATTATCCTTTAAAAAGTTAACCACCCATTCCAATGATCAGGGAAACGTCAATACAGAGGACAATATAGCGATTATTATCATCATTATCATACTTCATCCTAAGAATTATGAGACTGATAAAAACAGCAGGACATCAGACGGGAAACCATGTTTCACGAATCATTTCGTTTCATTTGGAACCACGCATCACGTACTTTCAACATTTTATACTTTCAGTTACGAACACTCCCCCTATTTCAGTTACCTTCCGCATCCTTATAATACCAAACCTATAANTCGTTTCATTTGGAACCACGCATCACGTACTTTCAACATTTTATACTTTCAGTTACGAACACTCCCCCTATTTCAGTTACCTTCCGCATCCTTATAATACCAAACCTATAACTACATTTCTTATAAATTCGAAGTAACCAACGCACGCAAATAGGTTTAGAAAATAGTAAAAAGCATGAGCCAGGCCAAGTAACACAAGATGCGTCTTTCCATTGAAGAAGTAGCGAAATCCAGGATAATCATGATAAAATATCCGATACTTCTTCAAGTCACTATTTGAAGTCTGAAAAATTTCGTCCATTCCAAAGCATTTATAATAGCATCAGCTAAAGTAATGTTCGCTAATATTTCATCCTATCATATTGACATTCTATTCCAAAAGTCCGCATTTACACAATGGCCCATTACTCTATTTCAAATGAGTGAACTAACGTTTTTAACTTTCATAATAGTGACAGGAGTAGAGACACTCAGTGGAGTCCTTACTAACTGATGTTCGGTTCAGTATCAACAAATTATTTGGATTCTCAGTCTGAAAGCCCCTAAATAAGAAAAGAGTACAACATGAGATGAAAATATTATCAACCCCAGTAATTCATACTGCAACACTACAGTATCTCCGAACCTTTTCACTCACTAATTCGTATATATTCACTGACTCCCTCACATCCATTCATGTACTCTGAACAAAGTTGAAATTTTCATTGAAGTAATAGTAAACCGGGGCTTTGTGGAAGACCACGTTACAAAACGTGGGATGAATGAACAATTAATTCTTAACAGTTTTTAATGCTTTATACGAAACGGCATCGTAGGAGGCACAATATTACTCTGCTAATATTAATGCTATGAAAGTGAAATTTTAGAAAAGTTATATCTTAACATGAAGATGACTAGTAATGTAATGAGGGATGCAAAAATCACAAGTTGGTTTTTAAAGCAGTAGTAAGTCTCTTACCCCTGATTAAAGCCTAAAAATATTTACTTAGATGCTTTTTATCATAATATTCTTACCAACTTATCAATTCAAATCGAATGCAAATTCTGATTGCAAATGCGTGCAGTCTGGTGCGGTTTCATGACAATTTATCTTTTTACGAACAGTAGTTTTTTTTGGTTTTCATATAAATATAAGAAGCAAACAACAACAATATAAGCATTTTGCTTTAGAATTTATGATGATAAATAAAGCGCCAAGGTGGTGATTGGACTTCACACACACATACATGGAATGCTCAACTTTATTTGTTATGAAAGGTTAGAAGAAATATAGCTACATAAACCTTTCGCAAAAGGGCTTATGTCCAATCTAACTTCTAATATATTTATGTAAATATGCATGTAAGCGTAATAAAAATGAAGTGCAACACTCAATTCTACGGTTGAGTTAAACATGCCTTGTAAAATGTGCTAAAATATCGTTACGAATGTGTGACAAACAAAAATCGTGTGTTTTCATACTTTGTACAATAACTGGCTGAAAATAGTCTTGCATTTCCTAACACGAAACAAAACAAGAGTGCAATTCCAGTCTCAAAAGTTACATTCATGACATAATTCAATAAAACATAGCTCCATATTTTAACCTCATGCCGCAAACAATGTACAGCTGAAAAATGTCCGTGTTTTAATGGTGTCGGTGTTTCTTTCACGTTTTGTTCCTAGTGCCACTTATATTTTTGGTGATAAAATTGCATGCCCACCAATTCACCATATTCCCTGCAATCATATCTATCCAAACAGTACGCTATTATATAAACACTGTAAGAACGCCACCACTGGGTGTCCCATATCCCACAAAGAAAGAGAAACCACCAAGTGTACACAAACATTATATAAAAAATTACTTCTTCCAATTTAACAAGAACTACACGTTTCCGATATTATTCCATACATTCATTTATTGTCACCGTTGTTGGCATTTTTTACTCACGATATATAATACATACATTACAGTGGTGCATTACCACGGCATAAGACTTCAGCGTTCAACCGAAAAACGCTATACACACGGAAACTCGTAGTGTGGTTAGTAATAGAGCACTCACACTACTGCTAACATCATGGTGTTGGTGACTGAATACGCCCATTAATTAAAACCACGCAGTGTGTAAAAAGAAGAAATGAAACAAGAGCGGAGACAAAACAAAGAAGCACGCAATGCAAGCCGTTGCCTGTTATATTTTTTCCTTACGTGTATGGTCGCTCCTTGTCCTCATGAAAAATACTGTCCTTTTTACTATAACATACTGTGCTTTATCTTATGCACGAAATATAAAAAACAAATGAAATTTTACATGGACTTCATACGTGCGAGAAATAAAATACTTAGGGTATAAATGTTTTAAACGTATATATTTTGAGATTGTAGAGGAAAGGAAGCGAGAAGTGTAACAACAATAAAAAGTAACTTATACTCGGGGTTCCAACACAGATGAACAAGTTTTCTTCAGACGACACATTTGACCATTTTATATACACCACATTACATACAATCATTATATGAAAAACTACACACACAAAGCTTTGCATGCTTGCAGGTATCATGCATGTCAAGAAATTATTATCATTACTACCGCTAATACTCGAAAATTATCGACAAACGAAGTGATGCATGTGTAATGCATACTGTATTATTTTCATGGAAAATTATTATATTTTTATCTATCAGAGACTCTGCGGCTCTATAATGCAGCACCCTTGCCTCTCACATCATCAGAGAACAATACGTGTCATTGTTGGTATGAATTTGTATACTTAAAAAATTCCTTGAAACGTCTTTTGACACTTTGCTGGCACCACTTTTGACACGAAGTTCGTCATCAAGTGTGAGGACAAACAAACACCAGAGTGAAAAAAATAAGATAGAGCACCAAATGGATCAATGACTGTATTGTATCTCCTCATTACTGTAGTTAGTCGTGCTTTACAGGAATTTCACACAATAACACAACGTGATGAAAATCTAGTTTAGCTTTGCATTGTTAATAATTATTTCGTGAAATCAAGTCAAATAACAAACTATGTACTTATTTTAATGAATCTCATATAGACGAGGTATAACATAATATTTGCACCAAACGTGAAGAATTTGACTGATTAGAAGTGGAACCATTACCTATTGTCACAACATGTGTGCCATGTAACCCTTCTGTTTATTCTTATTCTTAACATATCTCGTGACAAACATTCTATTTGTGGTCCCCTTATTATTGGTAACAGCAACAATGTTTACCCGAAACACTACAGATGTGATTGTTTCTTTTCATATGTATACATGTCATCTTACTTTTGACACCCCTCCTATTCTTCCCATTCTTCTTTCCACCTTGGTATACATGGGCATGTGCTGCTCTTGCACGCACACTATATTTGCTATTCAAGTAAAAACGTATAACTTTCCAATTTAGCTTGTACCACCTTTCCTCAGCTAGCGCAGAGACAAATTTGTATTATACAAAATTCAGTTTTCCCCTGTTCTAGTGTCAACACCAGTAATAACCCGACCGTCATTTCACTCCACTTACTAGTTAGCTGCTAAACTATGAAAATACCTCGTCAGTTGCTTTCTTCCGTGTCATACGTTTTCCACAATTTTTACACGACATTCCCACAAACCATTAGAAAGACTTCTTTTTCTTGTCTGTCAGAGCTCATGCCGCTACATGTATGCCTTATCTATAAAATATGTGGGTACCATGTCTTTCTGTATGCAACCAAAACCAGGAGAGGTTACTGTTACAACGGCAGTCTTAACTTTAACCAGTATAATATACTACAGTATCATATGAAAAGCCAAACCAACAAAATATGCATGTATTTCATCGTAGTCGTGATCAATGTCGTCAGGAACGCTTGCTTACCATGCTCTTGCTTCGATAATGTATCCCCTCATGCAAGGTTCGTGTCATACGATGTATTCTCCATGGCGCTAGACTACATTGACTTGATGTAGAGAGAAAAATCTAACTAAAGATACCGACAAAATACTGACAACGACATATGTACTTGTAGGTCCATACGATTTTTTTGGTAGCAGGAAAGATTTATAACAGGAATTGTGTAAGTCTTGAAGAATGTTTAATAAAACACTAGCGACACATGTTAAGTCATTGTCGTATTATGGTAATCAAGTAAATCTTGTATATGAAACGATGCGGTTAAGCACATGCATGCCAGCTATCCTTCAGTTTGGTAACAATACTTTTTTTCAATTGAAATACGATTTGCATTCCTCCAATGAATTGCAAAAAGACAACTTTAAAGTATGAGCCCAGAAATTGTTAAAAATTAAAAACTTCATTTAAGAACTGTTATCTACGTTTAACCACTTGCTTTTTATTATTCTATCCAATTATTCTTCCAAAGCAGAAAAACACAAGGCAGAAGTGTAAGGTAAATTCTCACACGTCCTAACTTCCGTTCCCCAAGAAAACTCACTTAACAAACAAGCCAACATGCTCATTATTGTTCATGATTATCAGACATGCACAAGAATAATTTCTACATGGATTGTTCATACACTGAAATCATCTTTTTTTACATCCATTACTGATTTTTATCCATCCTCCGTCATTTCATTTCACAGCGTGCTTGTATAACCATATTTTTTTCCTTGGCTAAAAAGGTAGGCAATCTTGCTCATGTTCATTCAACTCATTACATTGTGTGACTTGATATAAAGTAAAAGTAACTCCCACAACTAAGTGCAAGGGAGCCCGCAGTTAATCATAGGCTGATACATTGTGCAACATATAAATATCTGCTTCCATGAATGGACGAGAGATGCTGTAGGTACATAGCTTAGAGGTGTAACATAAAGCATTTTTTATACTTTTCTCTTAAGAAGAATTAACACCCCCCACATGAGCATCATCTTCACGATCTTCATCACCGTCCATATTTTGTGACTGGAAATGTTTTTTTTTGTCTTCAAGACATTTTTGGTTACATGTGTAGAATAACCAAGTCATAACTATGTGTATGTTCGCCTTTCAAAACTATTTTTATCCTTATCCGCCTTCTTTACTTAAGCCACTTTATTCATATAAATAAGCTGATTTTTTTTCTTTTTATTAGAACTGTTCTGTCTAGCAGATCTGCTGGTGATGATGATAGCAAGTCTACAAAAGCCTTACGCTTAGAAAGCTATTATAACTTTACTACACACTACTATCACCAAAACTAAAGATTTACTGCAAGGCTATTAGCTAGGCATACCTAACAGACAATATACTCAAAGATGCGTGAGCATTACATAAATATGCAATGTACATACAGAACACACAATTTTACTTGCATGTACGCCTATACGTTATGACTCTGTGTGTGTGCGATGTTGATGATGATAAAAGGAGTGGCCTTATTTTCCCAACTCACACGAGCGAACGTACGACACAAAGGCCGAGAGCAAGTAATATGATTCCCGTAAGACAAGATGACTATAGACAGAGGTGTGAAGTTCCGAGCACATTGGTTAACACCGAGAGTTGTAGTTATAGCTTCCAAACCAAAAAAAGAGTGCTTACTTGTGAGTGAGCTACACAGCCAGAAGAGCAAAGTGTGAGATCTACCTCTCTCGCCTTCTCTCTTTTTTTGACAACACCAAATAGGTATGGTTTTCAGATATGATGTGCAACTGTGTACACCATTCATGTTGAACGATATGAGAGAGTGTTTCATGGAATGAGTGCGCCAGTCGCTGTCTCTCCTGCTCACTTTTTTTGTTACAGTTTGCTTATTCGACTGCACTCTGATCATAAACATGAGAACAGCTTCTTACTATTTCCTACATAATACATCATGTATTCAGTCAACCAGCATTTGTTAACTTTTACACGTTCCATACTTTTTATTTTCACAAGATAAGGGCGGCATACCTTTAAGACATTGCTTTCCGTTTGCTAACCCTTTTTTTTACATGTAAACATTTTTCTGTGAGAAAACATTCTTCTGCATGCTTTTTCATTTCGTGTTGTTTCTTCATCTTCACACAGTTACAGGACTGCAACCCAGTCATGCATTTCAACAAAGCAAGCCAACGACGAACTAAGCAATGATGAAGACATAGAAAAATGGAAGAAAGGAAATGTAAAAATGTGGCTGCGATTTTAAGTATGCGTTCGAAATGTTCACAATAAGCTTTAAAAAGCAGTTTTGCGATAGGCTGACTACAAGATGAGTTCCACACCCACTATTATCGATACTGATAAAAAAAAGAATAAACTTGTAAAGATAAGACATGTGTTAGACATTAGCTGTTGTACTTCTTAATGTAAAGAACTGTTCAGTCAGCACTGAAAGACTTTAACACTTCGGTTTCACGTTTTGAAAGCAATAAATAAATTATATATAAATATAAAACAGACCGTGGAGGAGAATTATTTTGGGAAAATCGTATGCTTAATACTGGTAAAGACATCGTCGAGTTTAAAACATGCAAAAAATACAAATTCCAATCTTAGAAACTCTTGTAGTTAAAGAAATGGTTTGAATTTTAACTACAAATAGAATTGAAACGGGAGCAATGAACAAAGTTTTTTCCTTCTTAATTTTTACTTGATGCAATCATTTTAAAAATCTAAAGTTGCATACAATAATTTAAATTGAATTTCAATGAAGACAGACAAAAATACACCTTAAATGCTTACCAACGAAATTAAAACAACGTTAAGAAGTATTTTAAGGTAATCGAACATTAGTCAAGAAACTCTTATTAAGACACCTTCCTTAAAACAGCATGGATGCTTTCCTTCGGCGTACATACATACACAAATACAAGCATATAATATTTACAGGTAGCTCTGTATACATGCATTTATTTAACAGGTAAAATATAATCCATCATCGTTCTGGTAGCATAAAAAATATACATACGTAGTAAATATAGACTTACTTTATATCTGTAAAGTAAACTTGGGAATTTTGTGAAGAGAAACATTATTTTCTTTCTTCCCCTTTTTTACTCCACCTCGGGGCTCTTTCTCTCTCCTTCCTCTCACAGCTCCTTTGAAATGCTAGTGCAATGCGCCACACACAGACCATTTTGTAGCGATGAGCTTACTATATAATATACTATATGCTTTTTATATAACATGCTACGCGTTCACGACAAAAAAAGAGGATTTTACTTGTCGTCTTCTCGGGAAGAAGTAGTGCCGCTTCAAATATAATATTATGATGATATTACGTAGCAGTAACAGTTCCATCTGCACACTTTCTTTTCTGTCTTCCTTTCTTTTCTCCCCTTTTTCCCTACTCTCCCTTACTTTCACCCTCGCTCATCTTTTGCTATCAGTCACTGTACCACATATGAATTTATATATGTCGTCATACAGAGAGAATGAGTGAGTGAGCAAGAGAGAGAGAAAGAGTGAGCGAGAAGGAAAGTCTCATTCTTCAAAGTATTTCCTTACTCCCTCGAGGTTTATACTCGCCTCTGCTATCTTACTTACTCCCTCACTTACTTTAGTTTTACTCTCTGCTTAACGTAGTAGATACTCACGAAAGTTTAATGTCTGATTCCAAATTTCTAGCTGGATGATGATCCTGACTGATGATATGGCCTATCTTCACTATATCACTGCCTACTTACGATAAATACTTTTTCCATGCTATTATATTTATATATATTAGATGAGGAATACATACTCTATATCATAAAGTATTACCTCTGGAACCACTATGTACATATATATGTAGATCCATAATATGGACACCGTATAACAATGCATTATGTAACATACTTAGAGATACTACGTGAGGTAATGGTAAATGTTTAGTACTCCCACAGGTCCTTCCTCTCTTTCTTTTCCCATTCTTGGCTGTCTGATGCAATTCATGACATAGCCCGATCTCAAGCTCATTTTATTTTTCCCCTTGTTCACATCTCTCGTTTGTTTAGTGCTCCTTTCCACCACTGTATTTTTTCCATTTCTATACATTTTCATTTGTGTTGTTGCTACTGCACTTTCGCCTCCTTCTTTGGATTGGTCTTATTTCCTGCCCCTCAGAGAAATATCCTCACTTTGTATTCTCTGTTTCGTATGTGTGTGTTCTCAAGAAATAATCTATTTTCATGTGAGTGAGTGAAAGAATATAACAAAAACGAATGCGTGTCATAAGATTGGAGTGGTTCTGCTTCCAGTTCCCCCTTCTTCCTTTCTCCTTTTACAAATCTATTTCATTTTCAAGTACCACATTGTGTCCAACACTTTCCGTAATACAATAGTGAGACACAGACTGTAGCACTATGTAGTCAAACAAAAAACACAAGAAAATAAGATGGAGGAAGACATATCACACAGACAGACACGAATAAAAGTATAGAGGCGGAGAGGGATAGAAATAGAACACGTCTATGTTTGTCTTCTCTTTTTCAATCTCTTTCTCACGCCCAACTCATTCCTGTAGTTTCCGATTTTACATCACATGAAAAGAAAAGCCTAACTCGCGCAAAACTTTTCTTCAAGTAATTACGCACAAATACATGATCTATTATATTAACTTCCAAAGCATAAATAAATTTGAAAACTCCCATGCCAAAATGTTACCTCTGACCAATATTTATTCTCAATGAATGAACCATTTTTATAAAAATAAATGCATAAATTTAGATTCTAGGTTCTACATTAGATTTCAGCAAAGCGTGCTATTAACGTACTAGTGCGAAAAATATATGTATATTTACATATATGTATGTCGGAATAATCTAAACAATGGGTAGTAGTGTGTTTGCTCTCGCTACTACCCAGACAGTGCAGGTTCACTGGGTGGAAAATGGCTCCTAGCTAAGGAAACAACCAAAGGAAGCTGAGACAGCTAACCCTGGCATTGTTTGCTTTCTCCTTTAGTTAGTGGCAATTGGATCCAAGGAAACTTTTCCCTACATGTGTTGTATATAATGAACCTAATAATAACTATGAAAAAGCTAAGTCACAACTCGTTCTTTACACATTAACTTATAAACCACCTCGTCGGTCATTCGTTTTTTGGTTAACTTTATACAATAATAAACAAGAAGGCAATTTCATTTTCATTTATTTCAGTCCATGCTTTAGCATTCCTTGTCATCAACCTCTACTTCTAAATTATGATATTATATTACATTGCTATGTAATCCTCATAACAATTGCTCCTCAAAATACACCGTTAACACGAGGGGAGGCTAAGTACAATCTATTCTAACTATTTAAGCCGTTCGATACTTAACCTTTATGCTACAAGCTTTTAGCCCAAACTGTGTTACTTATCTCCTTCAAGTTCCGAACATATACACAAACAAACTGTGTGTGTAAATAAGTAATCAACACGGGTCTCTGAAACATTTTCTGTAAGCCCACAAGATCACACCTAGATAATCTATATACATACATGCACACAACAGCAATACCCACAGCAGTGTGTAAACGACCAAGAGGGATATAGGTATAGATGTGAGTGATAAACGTAAGTGATAACGCAAAAGGATGAGTAGCAAGCAGCTTAAGGGTAGAGATTTAAATGGATCTTACTCGAGAAAAAAATAGGCAAAATGTCAATGCAAGCCATCGGCGGCAATGCCAACAAAAGGCTGGTAAATCACTCTCAACATTGTCCTGCATTTTTGTGTGTGAAAAGGAGACAACGATCATCATTATTACCATCACCATCAATAACAAACATAATAATAATCTATCCAGCCTCTTCTGCCCAAATGCACTTATGCGAGCAGCACAACTCAAATACTACAAAAGGTGAAACTGATACCACACCACAACCATCACCTCATAATATCTACACGTTCAAAAGAAAAAGGGAATAATAAATAAATAAGGCTCTAAAATTGAAGTATTTGTTAAGTAAAAACTCCTGTGGCCGCAGGCTCTCAACAACAGACAGACATACAGAACAGTTTCTGTCGTTTTACCTATCTATTTTATATGTTTTATATACATATACCATCCACGATGATGATGGATCTGCTCAAAAGTTTGAAACTGCATGACGTCCTCGTCTTCCTATTGATCTCGCTGAGTAAATAGTAAAGAGGCGATGAACTTAGTTCTTAACAGCCGATGGATAAAAACTTGGTGTCTATTTTTCAAGAATAATGAGATGATATGCACTGCAGAAAGTGAGGATGAGACAATAATCATCAAACAAATATTGCTCCTCTTTTCCATCCTCACTGGAAACCTTCTTTATAATAATCGGGTTTAAGTTGGGTATGTTCGCTATTCATCGTTTCACACCTGAACTGCACAGTACATGTAAATATGTGAACTTCTTTACCCAACCTAAGAAATACCGTAATGTAAAATATCTCGTTGTGAGATCCTTCTTGTATCGAAACACACATTAGAAGAGATAAATAATTCCTATTTTCATGCTTCCTCGCATTTAGCTATGAGTACTTACATATTACTAGTCTTGTGATTTCACACATATTGCAGATCAACAGAACTTTAATTTTAAAAACATTCATGCTATACCTAATAAAAGCAGATGTGGCAAATGTACAAGATTTTACGTATCTATACAGTTTATGCCTACGCAAATGTACTGATCTTCTCTGAAAAGAAGAGATCTGCTGCGTGATGATCCTCTATGCCAACATACCACAAGCTATTATTTATAAAAGTACTTTCGTGACAAAAAATATCAAACAATACGCAGAGTGCAAATCCTTGCACCTTCCGTTTCTTTTTAATAGTGTTCTCAAACAAGTAAAATCAGCGATGATGATGCTAAGAGCACATCACAAGAGAAGGATGCCGTGAAATTTTACATCCCAGTGGAGTTGAATGATTGTGGTGTCTAAACACATGGTGATGACACCGGCCTCTCTTTTAAACATACACACAAATATTCAATCAAGCATTCAATTCATTCACTGCAATATTCGTACATGTCACATAGGCAGAATGTATGTGTTTTGAGGGTGAAACTTTATGCTGCTATTTCTTCCTATACTCATCATCACATCACGAAAAAAAGGATTGATAAAAATCGTCAGCATTAAACGTACATTCTGAGGAGTCATCATGATGAAGCTAACTTGTCAATGAGGTCTTAAACCAACCACACATATGCATACTTAAAAGAAAAAGTAATGACAACAATAATAATGTGGGCAAAGTTTCTTTGAACTTCAACAACCATTGTTCTTTCTCTCACTTGTTCACAAGCTACTTACATTGATTACCTTGTGCATAAGAAATGAAACAGGCATTTACCTATCTATACACACGTCAGTAAAATATATTCCTTGAGTACCATAGTTTTGCAGTAAAAAGTAATAATACAAATGAATAAGGAATTCTACATATGCATTTCCTCTTTGGCATTAACACACAATTCAGTGATGACGACTTACACTGAAAGTACATACTCTATGAAGAAAAAATAAAAGCCAGAGTAATGAAAAAGTGATGAGACAACTTGCACAATATCGCTTTTGATCTTGCACGCATAATGTCAGGCAAGAAGTCAATATTTATTCAAGACAGCAACCAAGCTAGTGAATGGCTAACTTCAGCGTATCTAAACTTAGGGCATAGCGGTGACCTCAGCGACGCCAAGCAGCGCACCGCCAGAGTAAAAAGAAATCTACGGACGTAAACAAACTAAAGTATACAAGGTTTTTAAAACACAATATGCAAATATCTAGGTACTCATATGCGCTATTCTTATTATCATTATCTGAAATGCACGTCGTAAGGTGTGATACTAATTGAACATCCAGAAATACATCAAGCGTAAGAATGACTTGATACTATGTAGGTGTAGGGTGATACATGTGCCATGACAGGATAACGTATAACGATCAAGCTTGGGGATAAAAAAGAGCTGTCGCATCAGTTACAAATTTTTACTTAATGTTTTATCCTACTTCTCTGATTTCATATCAAGATTCTGGAAAGGAAAGCGCTGACTCAAGTGAGTCGTCATTCTAACTGCTTGAAAGATTGCATACATTAAATAGAAATATTAAAAAGACAATGCCTAAATTAGCATAATATATGTTTTTTATCTTCATGTATTTTTTATACAATAAGTTATTTGTGTAAGTACGACAGACACGCTCTCTGCCACTGAAATGTAAATGTATATTCAATTCAGCACATTAGTTTGTGCCAAAGCATTCGATACAGTAATCCATGAAGGCATCTCAGACTCAAACTCATACGTTATTCTTAACTCATCTGTAAATGAGACGTTAGCTGCATATAAATAGGTTTGCTCTCGCCTCAAAATCAAGACTCCTTTTATTCAAAAACTATAGGAAACAATTCAAACGTCAACTCTCAAGTAAATATACAACCACAATTTATTTACAAGAGACAACAAGTCAAGACAATTACATCATGGCATTATTGGCATTACAAAACTAACACTAACGCAAGCAATACTAAACTCTATAAAATTATTTTATTGGTAGAATGGAAGCTTGGATATTGAGTACTATGTATTTTACTTTCTCATTACCCTACATGTGCAAGCAATTTTCCCTAATAATTTGCACCCACACTTGAGAAATACGTGAAAGTTGCAGTTGGGCGTAAGTCGCTTTGAAAACTAAGATTTTTACAGCACTTCTGTACATAACCAAGAAGAAAAATAGGAAGTGATCTAAAATATAAAAGCTGTACTTTTATATAGACGGCTGGCAGTGTGATAGTGTACGAAAATATGCATCTTTAGATGAAGAATGCATGGTACACATTACTGATGACGAATCTTGCGTTTTCGTCCTTTTCTTTCCCTTCATCTCCTTCATCATCTCTCTCGCTTCGCTTCTCTTCACTTCATTCGTTATATTTACTGAAGTGAAGTGCATTCATCATCAATTTTTTGTCTACAAGTGACAAGAAGGGTAGTCGATTCAACAGCACAAGAAAAAATATCATGAAGTCGAGAAAGATGCACAGCAGTCTGAAGGAAGATATGCATTCATTTTGAATCATCGGGCAAAATCCTTTGATCTTCACTCCAGAGTGCGGCGACAAGCCAGCAATCAGAAGCCGACTAAAAATGATCTCTTAACAACAACAGCTACTGCGACTAGTTTCACAACTTCTTCCTTACATAATATACTAAAACCCACTTTATATTCTCTATGCCACAAGACTTCAACTTTAACAGAACTTCGTCCACGTTGTCGTAATATGTCATCTATAAAATGATGCATAGGTACGAGTTAGTTCTACATTCTAACAATCATGTTCTTGTCTCATTTTTTGCTCCCTCTATTAAAAAATACATCTTTATACAACATTTCTACTCCTTCTCCAGTATTTCACATTATCAGTATTCTTACTCCTGGTAATGTTTGGTGTGTAATAATACTACTCCATATTCACCACTATATTATACATGTGCGCTAATCTTTCTTCTGGTGTCTTCATTCATCACGACAACACTGATGTGGTTCACACAAACCAACAAAAGGAGACACGAAGAAGTCCCGAATAAATCGTTCATATGCTTTTCTACTCTATTATATATCGATAACAATGGCGAACCGCATCCCACAAGCGAAAGTGTTATATTCCCACCAAGTATCAGCTTGTAGACATAATCAATCTACAATACTACTGACTTGCTTAACTATTGTAAAATTATCTATACATTATGTTGCATTGTCCAGCTATCTAGTACTATTAATTCAGGTATCCCGTAGCCCTCGTTAAAAACACAGTACCACGCACCCGTAATATAATTATCATCAGCTTTACATCTTTATAACAAGTAAGCGACAAGTTTAGACATTATCTGGCAATACTTCATGATTTTTTGGAAATAATTATTTAAAATAACTGAAGACATAAAAAGAAGCCGTATGGAGGAAATCTTTAAAACATAAAATGAACATAGACAACCAGTCAAGATATGATGCAGAGATGATACAAGCACCAAACCGTAAGTAAGTGCTGGTACGTACTTTTGGGAAAAAGCTTTTTATCGACTCACTCAACCCAAGTCAACAACTTCATTCCAGTCTCACCGTACAAACATCTCAAAGTGTCCTCTTCGTGTCACTTCACTCCTTTTTTCACAGCCAAAAAACTGAATTAATAAAATACGTACCTAAATGTAAAGGATGTTCACACTATATATATATTTTTCATTCACATCACAGAAAAGGTGGCTCTTTGCCACTTTATATGATGCCTCTTAGCTTATTTACAGTAGCATAATATCATCACACGCCGTGTTCTATTGCGCCTTGTTGAGTTTTTAGGCATTATTAATAATCCGTTTCCCTTTGATTTTTTGGGACCAGTACACTTCTGCAGTGTCTATACTGGCTGCGCTGCCTTTACACTTTACACCATGGCGAACCAAGTGTGCTCACTTCTTCTGCTAGATGAGTAAGTGGAATGAAGTAGTAAAAAACCTTTTGTGGATGTCAGCCAACATGGATACGGAGAGAACATCCTCATATAAGCTCATTATTATTAGATTTACGTACATGCATACATTTCCCACGTATATTTATTTTAGGCCTTTCTGCACTGCCAAAAGCTGACTGTACTACATATTTATTTGGTTAGCTGACAACTTTATTGTCTTTAATTTGTCAGTCATCACAAAATCGCCTGACAAAAATAACTTCAATAATTTAAGTAGTCAGAATACGGTTCGTCTAGCCACGTTGTAATAAAAATAAAAATTGTATATCTATTTTATCATAACTCTGATTATGAACCAGGCATTAGTATATCAGAGGTCAGCATGTTGAGATACAAACGAGCAGATACCCACATGCTATTATCATTAAGTAGTATTAAATACGCATGCATGTATATAGATATCTTGTCATGCAAATATACCTAAAGTTTGTCATGTATACATGTACATACATTATAGGCATGAATCAACAGCAGCTCCGGCATTAGAATTATATCTTGTTCTTCCCCTTTTTAGCACGTACCACTGTATTATCTCAACACATACATTTACATCCATATAATTACACCAAATTCCGTTGTGTAATTTAGCTGTAGTAATTAGAAGGACACGTAAACAACAAACACCTCTGTCAGGTTAAATGACACACCGCTGCTCTTTGACTGATCAACTTATTATATAGCCTACAACCAACAAATGAGCTACTAATCAATGACAAACGTGTGAAAGGGTTTCTCTGCCATAGAAAAAACTAGCAACAAAAATTCGGTTATGGTAGAATCTTACTGAGCATATGGTTAGATACGCATTTACATGTATGAATATTCGGTTTAATTTATGCAGCCCGAAAAAACACTCTTCGTCATGAAAAGCTTGTGTAGTATCTTGAAAAGGTATTTAATACACCACCCACTCATACTAACTGGACTAATGAGCAGAGAGCAACGTTGAACGTGACGTGTGCCACCACCACTGCTCCTTCTGTTATTTTGCTGCTAAGTTCAATCATGAATATCAACTCGGTCATTAAGATACAAACAGTATGCATGTTACATAAAAGCATTCATTATTTTCCCTTCACCGCATTCTACTCCTACAACTTAGTGCTGCCATGAAGCTTTTTTCATTTTTTGACGCTCCGGAATTTCCATGAAACGAGAGATAATGACATTATACCCAAAGCAGCAAGAAAGGATGAGTAACAGCATTAGTTAGGTAAGAGCACATGTTTTTCTACGTTTCCCAATACATCCTACCTATATGATACTTTCATTCTTACGGTAAAATAGTAGAGGAAACAAAAAAGACAAAACTTAGTCGATGAAGAATGCGCAAATGAGCTCATTTATTTATTAGTCTGGAAAAAGCACAAATCCAAGTATCTTACTACACCTACACATCTGATTATGCAATGATACACATACAATTGTACTAACGTATGATATTCTAATGCATACACACTCTACCTAAACTGAGTTACAATTACCCAAGCGTGCAGTATAATGTTCATTTACTATTAAAAATGCTTGTGGGGTTATTGATGACATAGAAGTATTTAACGTAACTACTTCCTCTTATATCCTACCTCGACGAAGTCTTAATAACACGTGAATCCTAATGAGTGCTCATGTGTTTCAATGGAGTTTTGCAACACTTGCCTTCTGCTGGATAGGATTAAATGAAGCCATTCTTATGAGAACTCTAAAACATTTGACACGCCTTTACCTAGCACCCTTCATAATCTTCAGATATAGTTTTTAGTGCTAGGGAATAGTATGAAATATTGCGTAATCGATACTCTCTCATTCTCCCACTCAGTCTGCCAGGGAGCTGAAACTTAAGAAATGATAATTCACACTAGAAAACATTATTAATTCTGAACGATCATGCATGCAATGCATGTGAAAGCACTTTTTTCTGTTTTAGAATTCATTCAGATAGCTTCAAATATCCATGTACCACTTACGCCTTTTTTATGCCACCAACCAACATTTATTCCCAAAAGGTTTCATTATATATACATACTTCTTCCTGCCTTCTTATTTCCAATGACATTTCAAGCTTATATCATCGTCTAGATTTCCTACCTAACCAAGAAAACTACACGAATACCTAATTTCTAAGGAAAACTAGGGGATTTGAGGCTAACATAATTTTGAATACGTGTAACAACACACTACCCACACCCACACATTGCTTGCTGTGATGGCGTAGTTTATTACCTCCATTGATTTTGCTTCATTAATATATCATATCATTCATCATGTTATATGCTCGCGTCAACTCTCGTTTAAAATTTTTATGGTGTCTAAATATCGTATTATTATCACCTTCGTGCACAACGCCACATTACTAATAAGTTGGAAATCCAACGGCCAACGGCAAAGAGAAGGAGAAAAAAATCAACATAGGTATTACAAAACAATGAGAGTTAGTGTTAAAAAGCGCACAAATTCATTTTTTATCTCTATTTCCAACATATAAGTAACATTCCAACTGAGCTCAACAAGAAATTCATCGATCTTTCCTTCTAAACACACACACACAGAGAAACGTACGAAATAATGACTTTCTGCATTCATTTCTTTTCTCGTCTTGTCCGTGTTTTCGTTTTTTATGAAAGACTGAAAGGAAACACTGTCGGGGTGCAAACTAAACTCCTCGTGATCGTAAAACAAAGGAAACATTGTGATTGCAACACCGCGTCTCCTTGCTGTCATATAGTATTGCAGACAACTACTAGAATAAAACAAACAGTTTGCTTACTATTATTACTAAACTGCCCTCATTTCAATTCATTCCTGTTCTTTCAGCTTCTTTACAAACCACAAGCATTCCTCATCGTCGCTACATATTTATCTCACTTGTCTCTCTCTGTCTCTTTCGTTCTCTCCTTACGCATTTAACTAATGCAACAACAAACCAAAAAAGCCAGTGTATGCTTTGATCTTCTTAATAAGCAGCAAGAGCAAAGTAAAAAGAACAACGACCACTGAACCTTACTTATCAATCTGAAAAATCTTGGAAAACAAGAATGCCGATGTGTCGGTGCAAAAAAAAGAAGACCACGAAGTGGCAAAAGAATGAGAGGAGAAAACGAGAAGCATATTTATATGAGTGCATGCTCATGCTCTTGTCATCATATCATATCATGTAATCCTTTTGTAGCATGTTTTCAAATCGTACCCAAGCAATGATGCCGTCTAAACGTGTACATGTAACTTCAGCCTACCCACTCAACTATATACTTTTTTACAATAAAAAATAACATTATATTTCAAAAAGTTTTAGCCAATCAAAAAAATAAAATAATGAAACATAACTCAAGGAGGAACACCAACATCAAAATATCAGCACATCTTTACATAAGATATTTTATGAGAAATAATTATCAAAGTAACTGCAAAAAAATCATTGAAACAAATACTACATGATCATCTGCCTCTTCATTAAATTAGTCGTGTTCATTAAGTTACCTAAGTTATTTATGCTTTCTTCGCTTTCATGCTCTTTCAAGCTGCTTTACATGTTAATTAAAAGAATTTTTAAACATGACACTTTTTCAAGCTGCTTTTTTGCTCTAACACATCTGGTGAGACCGAAGTTTTCATTTATCATAGGAAGATGATGAGCTTACACAATACCTTGGTTTAAAAATATACCATACTTGTATTTTCATGCTATATATTTTACTTTTACCTAACACAATATTTAGAGCTAACCTCCATGAAAATGAAAACAACGATATTTTCTTCAAGATAATTTTCAAACAACCACACGCAGTACAAGTTTATCAACCGGAGGATGGGCAGCCAGCACGTACTGGCAATCAGTACATGAGGCTTAGTTTACATTATTCATTATCCATTTCTTGATTTCTTACTTCATTACACATTTGGCTATCATAATATACTTCTTTATACGTACTCCTCCCAGGAAGACGTGTAATTTTAAAACAAGAATGCTCCAAGTTCAGTTAAGCTACACCACACGGATCATCAAAGAAAGGAAGAAAAGCTTCAGAATATCTTTATCCACAGCTAATTACTTCTACTCAAATAATTAGAGTGAGATGTAAATTAACATTATCACTTACTTTGCTGGTTACTTGATGATGTTATTCACAGCAGAGTCCAGGCATCCCACAGCCCATTTACTTTTCATTTAACTACAAGCTGCTAGATTGCTTTAGTAACTCGTTTGTACGTAACATACACTAATTTAAATAGATATAGATTCAAAATGTAACGAAATACAAAGAGTAAAAAGAATACCTTAACGTCTTCGTTGCTTCTACACTGACTAGTTTAATAAATATGCACAATATTCCACTGATTAACGTAGTACTACTTTAAACCACATAAATTGCTCATGTTTAACTCTAGTAATCTGAGAACGGCATCTACCAACTCTGAAAATCTTTTGTTTTAAATTCACGAATTTGCAAAAAGTAATGGGAAAAAGGAATCATTTTTAATTTTGCAAGTTGCTAATCAATTCTGCATATCCAACAATTAGTCGTAGACCTACTTGCGCAAGTAATTAAATGCGCATGTGTTAAAAGTCTTATCTATGTTCGTACTGATGGTGAACCGAACCAAATGATGTATGATGATAATGATGTTTAAAAGATTAATCAGTAGAAAACTGCTCATCGTCATTATGAGGAGCTCTTCAATTACACCTTTAGTATGCGACTACGCACATTCGAAATTGTTCTAATTTGTTTTCTGCTAAATCGATACCTGACGCTTGAATATGTTAGTAAGTTTTTTCTGAATACATACCCATGTAATTCCAATAGTTTGTAATGCAAGTAACGTTTGTAATGTGAACTGACGAAAATCCTACACTTAGGCTTAAATTTGCTACTAATGTTTAAATATACTTAAATATTTTTAAACTCATTCTACGTAGCTGTCTATTTGAATCTACATAACTACGAGAAATCATACTTATGTGATTAAGGTTGAAAAAACGTCCTGTGTATCTAGACATGTTTCGGTTTTACAGAATTCATGAAATACATTCATTAATTCCACCATACACTCCGGTTTTTTTTCTTTTGCCGAACTTGTGCACCATAATGATAAACTTAGCTACTTTTCTTAAAATAGTAAAAACTTTAGCTGATTAAGAGTTGCATGCGCCTCTGCAACAAAATCTTAATTACCACACGAATCGTTGAATCGTTATTTCTATCTTCATTGTATACCAGTCAACTTGTGTTATCATACCATTCCTTCGCTCTAATTGTACCAAAGCAGATGGAACAAACGTTCTAGGTCCAACGTGAATACATGCATGTTATCATTCAAACGCTAACTAGACCTATTATTCTCATGGTTTACTTTGTTTGAAGAGGACAACCTTGTTTCACGAACACCCACTGGGATACTCCAGTTCTTTAAATTCTTCAATGACAATTAACACGCACAACACAAACGAAATAATATAACATGAGATTGACACCAAAGCTACTCACATCCTAAATATATTCCACGAGGTGTAACATATGTTTATGATACTCCACTTTCTACTTATTAGTATTACTTTATATATAAAGGTTCAACCGCTCAAACGCACCTGTTATGAAACTTGTATCTGTAGTCATCCGCGGCAACGATGTCCAGGAGTAAGATATATTTGGCCTTTGGGTCAAGTCCAGACACTCGGAACTTCATCTGAGGAAACATTTGCCTGCCGAAAGAAAGAGAAACAAAAGTTATTCATCACATCATTTGTACCTATCTTCAAACAAGTTAAGGAACATATTGCAGTCCTTCATTCACCAACTTCCGTGAGTAGTTTGTATTAGCATACATGTGGTCATATAAGAAAACACATATCCAGTAGATATTGTAAGTGTATTACAAATTAAAAGAAACCTCCTGACTCCTATGAATGTATTGTGTCGGAACTGAAAGTGACAGGAAGGCATCACTTTCATTCTGCTATAGATATAATAAAAGTATTTGACGATTTCATTTA